>JAOBAY020132984.1:0-15744 GCA_025331085.2 Zoanthus sociatus | reverse complement strand
TGTAACATTTAGGCATATCATTTATATACAAAAGAAAAAGGAGTGGGCCAAGCACTGACCCCTGTGGCACTCCACATGTAACGGTTTGGTAATCAGAATCTGTGCCAAACAAAGAGATAAACTGACTTCTGTTACGTAAATAGGACGCAAACCTTTCATTTGCAACACCAATGATTAATTTTAAAATTATTTTTTATTAATTTAAATTATTTTTATTATATGTTGGGGAGACAGACGTTGCTGAAACACCCGGCCCCCAACCCACCACTTCTTCCCCCAACAAGCCCAAACTGTACTATAAAAGTAATTGTTGTAACTCATCAATAGGATATAAGAGAAGAAACGTTCAGCACCATGGACACATTAATAATTGACTAACTACACTTTTTTTACATTTTATAATCTGTGGTTGTGGTGTTGGTTTTCCAGGTTAAAGCAAGAAACATTAAATTTTTGTTGCATAGTTTAGAACTAAGTGCATCTGTTTTTTTACAGGATGGTGGGTACCAGTTTACTGTAAAAGGCGAGAAAATGCTCTTCGCTGGTATAGTGATATTTGTTTCTGGAGACAACCTGGGATCCCAGGAGATTGGAGGGTTTTAAATTTGGCAGCTCCTCAGCATTGAGATGGAGATTGTGTAAAGGAAATGCAAATGATGTGACCACTAAGGTAATTTGAAATTGATCTTGTTAGACTTTTCGTGCAAATTTTTTGTCATAGTGTTGGTGTCCACTAACTGCTTTTGTTCATAGGTCCAGCCCAAATGCAATATGCTAAATAAGATTGCGTTAAATTAAAGTAAACCTAATGGTAGTTTTATGCTTTGCTGTCAATCAGCTGTTAAATCTCATTTCCTGTGTTTGGTTGGAGGACAAACTGCCCCCATGTGCTTTTAACCAGAAATAATTCTTTTGTAATTCAGCTGTAAAAAATTCCGTACGGGACTGAATATGGTATCTGTGGATAACAACCTATTTCTCTTCTTGTTAAGGCAATCTACAAAAAGGATCTAATACTTCATCTAGAATAGAAGTTGAATTCAATGCTGCAAAAAATTGCTCTACACGAATCCTTCAAACCCTAACGAAGTATACTTTAATTTATACGTTTTTCTTTCCTTCTAGTAACTTTACTAATAGTTCATTAATTACTTCTCTTCACCTTTAGTGAACATGAGTGACCAGTTCTGTACAGATATATAAAACTCGGATGTGTACATCACTGTACAGCATGGAATAAACTTTAGGTTGATTTTAAACCATTCAAGATACTTCCATGTGGTTGAAGGACTTCCAGGCGATGCTATGCATGACCTTCTTGAATGTTTGCTTCAATATGGATCAAGAAGTTTCTTAAATATGCCATCAATGAGCATAATTTTTTTCGACTAAATGATCTAAACAACTGAATTCTTGACTTTGACTATGGTTACATAAATGTTCCTAACAAGCCATCAGTGACAGCAACCACAACCTTCAATTCTGGGACAAATTCTCTCAAACAAAGAGGTAATTAAAGACGGTAGAATGAAAGAAGGTATTTAAGTTTTTTGGCAAATAGCTTGAAGTTTATGAGGTATTTAAGTGCCTTCTTTTTAGTATATTTAAGTGCCTTCGTTTTAGAAGCGTAAATTTATTAATATGGCTTGCTAGCTGTAAAAAGTATAGATATATTTAATCCAGTGACTATAAATACTTAATGGCAAATTGTATTGTCATAATGACCTTTATGATACATTCAGCTCAATACCAATTAAATGTTGACATAAGGTATATGAAAGCAAATGGAAAGTGTTAACTTTTACCTAAAATTTTCAAGTCTCACAAATGTGGTGTTTGGCCAGATTTTTACCTTTGATGATTTATTTGGTCACACATTCCTCAAGACGACGAGAGGTGGCAATTGTATCTTTCGCTTTTTGAAATTGTTGACCTCATTTTTGCAGAAGTAACAACATTAGAAAAGACAGCATATTTGAGAAACTTAATTACTGATCATCACAGCAGATTTGTCCAGCTATATCCTCAATGTTCAGTAATCCTCGTACATGATTCAAGGACAATGGCAAGGTGACAATTTTAAACACATAACAGCAATACAACTTTGTTCATTTTAAAGGACAAGTTACATAATTTTTTTCTGTGAAGTTTTCAAGGATCAAATGATTTTTGATATGCAAAATTTTCCACCCATAAAATAATGAGCTTTTCCATCTAAAAGCCCTCTGAAAACTATAACCTCTTCAGCAAGAGCGTGTGTACGTTGTAAGTCATTTTTGGAATCTAAGAGTTTAGTATGTTCATCAATTTCTTACCATTTATATAATTATATTCAATCCCTGTGTGTTTTAGGCTTGGTTCGATGGTGCGCTTGTGGACTATGCGGTTTGAAACCAAACATGCCAGACTAAAACGTTTTGCAGCCACTTTAGGAAACCTTACCAATGTTCCCTGGACTCTGGCAAACCTCCACCAGCTCAGGCAATGTTATGAGATATCTGGCAGTGCCCACTTGCAGCCACCTATAGAGAAACCCTTAGAAGTTGGACCAGGTAAATATATAGGTAACCTTTTGTTTCCTGTGAAAATAGCTAATAAACACTGCTAACTTGTATTACTAATTTTAATGAGATTGCTGTAGAAATATGATTGCTTTAATATCGAGTTCTGCACAAGATAATGCATTATGCTTTATCAAATTCTGGGAATACAGTAAAGAGAAAAGAGAAAACATGTGTATGATATCTCTGTGGTGGTGCTAATGTTTTGAAAGGAACCCAGAAGGGTGCTGGTGACAGGGCCTACTTTAATGAGCTTAAAGAGAAGCTGTACAATTTTGTTGAGGAAGATAGAATCTATGAGTAAGTGATAATTATAACATTAAAAAACTTAGCTGAGTTCCCAAATTGTTTTTAAATAAAAAAAAACTAAATGTTTTGTTAATTACTAAGAAAAATTAACTTCAATGCAAGTGAAATTACTTTCACAGTTTGAGGTAAGGGCTAGTTTGTTTTATCTGTTCTAGAAGCATGGCAGGACATTGCAGTTGAAGTAGTTGCAAACATACCCTTGGCACCAATGTTTGGACTCATTATTAGCATTAAAAATCTAAGCTTCAATTTTTGTTTTTAGCTTTTTCAGTATTTTTTTGCGGATAAAATATGTGTATTTTAACATTGGTCAATTATCTACTTATATTGTAATTTTTCTTAGGGAGAAACAGAAAACCTAGTGTTTCAAGCTTTTTTTATATGGAACTCATGCAAGATTTTGATTAAAGTATTTTTCTCTAAACATTTAATGGTAAAAATTGCTGAAAAAGACAAGTTTGTGTCTGATAATATTGTGAAAATGTATGTTATTTCTTTTTAAAAAATCATTTCCATTCCAGCATATAAAGCAGAGGTTATAATAATATTATTTTCCCTCGGTGACCAGTTTATCATTTTTAATTGGAAATGAGCTAATTGTATTGTTATTTTCAAATGTGCCAGCACCAATGCTTTACAAACCTTGTAAAATTTTTTTGTGTTTGGGATAACCTGAAAGGAAGAAACTAGTCTGCCACATAATAAACTTTTGTTTTTGGTTTGTCGCAATAACTTAGTACTACTTCTTACCAAATTTTCATTTTTTTCTCTTACTTATTTACTTTAAAGGGCTAACTGGTGTGTTGTCCAAGGCACCACGAAGTAGGAGGAGCTTTTGTGCACACTGGTACCGATGGACCTCCATCCCCAGTTTTCCAAAATCAGCCAGCTTGTGCTTGTTTCACCCAAAAATCAAGATCAAGTTTATTTTATTTTGAAAAGCATATTAACCATAAATTATGAAAGGCATAAGCGTGCATATTAAGTCAGAACTGGGCTTTGCAGAGCTACTGTGATCATAAAACAATCTGAACTTCTTTCCTCAATGTCAATTCATATATGTAGGCGCATTGGAGACAATTTTTCTAAATTTGTATGTTCTAAGTATGATCTTATGTTTTTAGTGAACAAATTTAGAATCTCACTACTCTAATTCCCTACACCACACTAGTAACTTGAGAAGGAGGACTATGTAAGGGGGGCATACGAAATCATAACCATGACCATGGTTTGGGTTTGTTATTTTAATTAGATTATACTTTCACGATTTATTTTTTCGCTAATTCCTTACTTTTAGTTTCGATTGAAAACATATATCAAACACTCGAGACAGTTTTTCAACACATTTCCAAACACTTCAAATTTTGTCAAAAATACTCCGCTGCGCGTCGTATTTTCAACTCTCTTCTCAGGGTTTGGAAATATGATGAAACACTGTCTCTAGTGTTTGATATATTACATCAAGGAGGTAGAGCAGCTCAATAAAGAAAAAATACAGAACACAACAGGAACCAAAGTCTCGTGACATGGCAACCACATACAGTTAGATCAGAAAGAAGCCCTGAAGTACAATATCATTACATCATTCGAAAGCCCCTGTTATTACCTAAGCTCTCTATTGTAGTTTAGCAGGTAGATTTAAGAGTTAATGCGACGTGACTACAACTTCTTAGGCTTATTATTAACCTGTACGTGCTATCTAGGGTTAAATTATCTTCCAGCCACATCAATATTAACATTAAACAAACAAATAAAAAATCATATTTTGTAATGAATGCCAAAAAGCAACGGAATTCTGTTCATAAAACTATTTTTACCTTAGCAACAATTAAAAATGGTTGCGTTAATTATTTGTAGATTAATTCTTAAAATATTTTAATGTTGGCTTTGTGAATTGTTTTTGTCTTTTATTTTAACCCTATCAGTCTTGTAATTTACTTTTAATCTTTTATTCCAGTAGTTTTCTTTGATTGATCTATCCTCATTTTCTCATTACCAAATGTTTTATTTTGTAGGTGTTATTTCGGGAGAAATTGGTTGTTGATAATAGATTTGGACTGAAATGTTAACCAAAATATTTTAAGCTATAGCTTTACTGTAATTCCTCTTTTTTAATAAACATTTAGTCAAAATGTTACACACTTTTTTTAAAAGAATCATCCTTTTGTTCCCGAGCCTCACTATTTTTAAAATTTGGACATTTTGAGCTTTATGTAATTCTTAATTAATTCTTAAATAATAGTTTCAAAATAGGTTCTCATTTTGTTGAAGCAGTGAAACCCGAGTGGTCGAGTGATCGAGCCTCTGTACGATTTTTTAAAAAATTCTTAAAATTTCCGATTCTTATAAACTGAACTCTTACAAAACAAAATCGTGTAATTTATTCTGTTTTGAGGTGAACACATTACCAATGCAAAATATCTGCTTTGAAACTATTAAAGAAACATGAAGGTTGGTCGGTTAGGTTTTCCCAGTGAGAAAGTGTTTTAGGCTCGTACCAGAAGGTAAGTAAGTAATGTTTTCTTTATTGGTTATTTAATATAGTTCCAATCGGGTAATGTTGTCTAAATTTTCAATATGACTACGTTATTGTCGAAGTTTCTAGCCCGTTTGTTGTTCAGCGGGTGTAAGAATGTATGTTATCATTTTAAACAAAAATTCAAAGAGTTAAAGTCTTTTTGTTTTTGATTGAAAAATACCGGCCGTTTCTCGCTTTAAAGATTTAAAAGGAAATCTTTTTATGTACTCAATCGATCGTAAAAGGCGTTTTGTGTGCACGTAATTTTTATTCTAATCGAAGCCAGTGATTCGAAAATACAACCAATAACCAACGACTTCTGTTTTACGACTTTTAAAGATTTTCCCAAAATCTTAAAAACTATTATGTATCAAGTATATTTTCGCATCAAAAGGTACCAGAGATGAAAAAAGATTGGAAAACATCATGAGTGACCTCGCAGAGGCTTTGATGAGCTTTGAGGAATTTTGGCTCAGAATGGACACGGACTCGATCGGTCAGGCAACATATGTTAAACAAAATATCTTATCAGTTATCTGGAAACGTTTGTACGCATGGATAATCATGCCAGGAACTATTACTGTATATGTTATCCCCACCGCATTTGAATCTATGTTTACATCAATGTACTAAGAATTAATAGAAACTAGCCTTTTGCTTTTAAATTTTGAATAAAATTAGTTTCTTTTTTGAAAGCGCTCTTTTTTTGTAATTTTCCGTACCCATAGAATTATTTTATATCACTCTACCCGAAACAGAGACCAACAGTGACTTTATACAATATACTGTATTACTCAAACACACGTCCAGTTTTTATTGTAATTATACATATCTTGTGTTCAGCCTTCTACAAGCGATTAAAAACTTTGAATAAAATATATAAATATTTCGCAAACGGAGAACAGTGTTGACGTTGTCTTGACATTGAATTGGCGAATCCTCGTGTGCACACATTTTTGTTGATTCTCAGGCATTTTACCCACAAACCATTTCTTTACGCACCCAAAAAACAATGCTATACTCAAAGTTGGCCAAGTTTTTAAAATTGCGGTCGGCGGAAATAATAACCTGTTGCAGTTGCAATTTTGGTTGCAGTGCAGATTTCATTTACAATCCGCGCGTGTGATTCATTTACAGACATAAAATAAAAAAGGCGAAAATGGGAAAGAAGTAGTAACAATGAATGGAACAAGAAAGAATGTTGAGATCCATTTACATCTATGATCGATTGGTTACCAGAATTTCGCCTTTCACTGCTGGGAAAAAATTAGCACCAACACAGTCTACTAAGGATCTCGGAGTAATTTCTGGGTTGCCTGTGGCAACACAATTTGTGTTTTTTTTTTCTCCGCGAGAGAATGCAATTCTTGTCGAAGACTACCAAATATGGGCTTAGCGCTTTGTTATTGAATCAGAAGTTGACATCACCATAACAACTGAATTTAAGAGAGATCACGAGCTATTTTGCCGTTATCAGAGAAAGTTCTAGCATTTGCTTAGGGAAATTCGATAAAATTAACGTCTTACGTATTTTGAGAAAAATACTTTAGCTTTCAGCAGTCATGTGGCCTGCTGTTATTTTTAGTTTCTTTATCGCTACGCTCAAACCACTTACAAATGCACTGCACAAGTTTCGTGGTCGACCCACACTAAAGATGATGAGCGATTTCGAAACGGGTCGAGCAAGGTCTACGAAATTCCAGAGAAATATTATGTGATTATGAGAGGCTATTATATTTGAGAAACTATTTGAGATACCAAACTGAGTTTAAATGCAATAAAAATGAGATTTCAAATGAATTCACAACTGAAACCTCAGACGAGAATTGCTTAACAAATCCATGCGAATACCGCTAGTCAGATATTCAGAAGCACAACAACTTGAATGAAAATGACTCTATGAAGTTAACCGATCACAACAACTTCATTATGAGTGAAATTCCTAGTATTAAGGTGAATATAATCATAGCTTGTTTTATTTCTTTTATCGCTACGCTCAAACTACTTACAAATGCTTTGCACACAAAATTAGCGCAAATTATGTACAAACGAGCTGACAAATAAAGTTTAGTTACAAATGCAGTTGCAAAAGACAAATGCTTTAATAGAGAAATCTGAGAATTACAGCTTAAAGTGAATATGATCATTATTTGTATTGTTTTGATTATTTTACTCAACTTAATTGTGTTTTTCGATAGGAATAGTTAGTCTACAAACATTTTTATAGTGTCAAGTGTCGTGCGTATAAATATTATTTGCATTGTGTACAAAACTAGAAGTAGCTATTGCTAAGTGCCAACGAGCAAGACAAAAACTTAATAAATTTTGAAGAATTTTTGAACTCAGTGACTCAGTACTTCCGGAAGCCGGACATGGTCTTCAAATTGCTAAATGTCCGGCACTCCATATTTTTCAAATATATCTCCTTAAAACTTACCCATATTCAATTAAAAATGTTTAGAGTTTATTTAGAAGCCTCAAGCGCTTCCACACGAGCCAAAATTTCCAAATTTATGTTTTACGTTGGCTCTGTAAATAGTATGCGAACCATCCAAACGTGACACAAAAACTTTCGCCAGACAGTGCCGTTTAGAGTTTTTTAGATGCTTCAAGCGCTCATACACGAGCCAACGTAAAACACAAAATTCAAATTTCTAATTGCAGTAGCCACATGCGCTAGACAAGCGCCTATTTTTAATCCTTGTTAAACAGCTGAGTTGTCAAATAATTAGGATTTCATTTAACTTTATATCTTTTTTTTTATCTTTTAAATTTGTGAAATTTGACCTATATAAATTATGAATTGTTCCCACCAAATCCCTTGTAAAGTAATCATCCGAGCATAGCAATTCCGTCCCGCGCTAGTAGAAGACAGCCAATGTTTTTTAAAGAAACAAAAAAGAAAATGCTATGCGATTCAAGTAAAATTCATTGGCAGTCTTGGGTATTCCACATTAAATTTCACTCGAAAAATTCATATCGCACTCACCGCTACGTGGTTTGTGCAATATGATTTTTCTCGTGAGATTTAGCATGGAATATTCTCGTCAAGCAATGAATTTTACTATAGAATCTGGAACCAAAAAAATACTTTAAATCGATGCAGGTATGGGTAGGATTCAAAACTGGTGTTAAAGTAATTTTTTTGTCGTCAACTTGTGGTTTTTCTTCCATAAATATTCTTCAGTAAAAGAAAGAGATACTTGTTAAACACTCCGTCCTCTGGTGCATATGAAAAACAAGCAATGTTGATGGTGATCACGATAGCAATTTTTCACCATCTAATTTTGGCATTAACAGCGGAGGCAATCCAAATGTGTAATTTAATCTGGTTGAAATTCGGGATCATTGCTCATTTGTTTCAAGGTTTTGTTATTAGAAGTTTCTAGTGAACTGAATAGCTTTAATGTTTCTTCTAGACTCAGAAATATATACGAGTCTACAACTTGATGAAACAAGAAATGACAAAAAAGCTGGTTTCACCAGTAAAATGGATTTCAAGCATGGCGATTCATCCCAAAGGTAAAGCAAAGTGTATTCTGTCTCCTTAGCGTGCAGTTTTACATCTTTAGTGTAAGTTCAGTTCACGTGCATTTAGCTTTATACCGTAAACTATCAAAGATACAAGTAGCTAACTTGAAGCAACTATATTGGACAGTATAGCCACGTTGGTAGCGGACTTTACACCTTTAAACTACCATAAAAAGCAGTGAGCCTGATTGCTGGCTGCCATGGACAATTGTTACGTCCTCATTAGTATAGCATAGCTAGCAAACAGGCTCAGGCTCTCAAAACGAACATAAAAAATGGTATAAGTGCACTGCTTATAATGCTATAAAGATGAACTCAAGTATGGATAGCACAAACTTGCTAGTAGCTAACTTTGTTGGTAATGGTCTCGAAATTTAATGTCATTATGTCGAGAGGTTGCTAGGGGCTAACCATGTGCAGATGTTATAGATGCTTGTCCTGCGCTCTGCTCCCAGTCTGTGCGACCAAAGAAAGCCCACAGCATTTGGTCGTATTTCTGTTAGCTCTGTGTTATCTAGAAGTATTTGTGTACTCTTTATAAGTTTCTAAAGTAGGACAACAGCTTAATTTTCTGCAAAGGGTTTTACTTATTTGTGATAATACCGTAAAAGCAATTCTTAACCTATAACCAGGCTAGCTAAGGACATGACAGAAACGAAGTGTGAAAGGAACCTTTTTTAATTACAAGAAATACACAATCAGAAAATTGGCTCAATACATTCATCTGGCTACTGAGGAACTGATTTATGTATGGAAATATTAACTAGAATGGTTTCAATTTGTTGATGGTTATCTTAAAACAAAGTGATCGCTATTATTCAAAATAATATTTTGAATGATTTGCTAGATATGGCGAAGTTGTGAAGGGTACATCTATTTTGAAATGATAAATGGAGCAGAGCACTTGCAGATTGCAAATTTTCGTCATGTCAAAAGTGTCATAAAACGCTGAATAACTTCCATTTGAACTGTGTGAAACAACCGAACTACTTGTAACTTGCTGAAAAACCAACCCTGTACTTCAACCCTGTACTTGTTTTTTTGATAGAGTTAAGGAAATAAAATTGCAAAATTTTAGAAATTAAAAATTTGAGTTGATAAAAGTGAAAGAATTATACGTAGACAAATTTCAAATACCTCTAAAATAGTCAAACGCTAACCACAAATACGAAATGAATTTTGGCATTGAGAAGTAATTTATTGTGAGTCAAATTGACTCATAAAAACTTCACTCTTTTTAACGTAAAGACAAAACGTTATTATCAAAAATTCGCCAAAGCTTTTATGGTCTCTTAGTTTTGAATAGCACTGAACTAACCACGGCTGACAATGGTTTTCTGTTTATAACCAATTTAATTAATGCAACTGCAAAGTTTGAATGAAAATGCAAGAATTTAATTTAAACAATGTTCAAGGAACAAGTCTAAAAAGGACAATGCTCATCATTAAAACGAAATGCATATTAATATCAAGGTAAAATCAAAGGCTCCTAAGAACTAACTCATTCAACCATATAAGAAAAATTGTGGTGAAAATGTGATCACTTGTTGGAGATATTTCAAGCCACACCCCTTACCCTCGCAACCAAAATCCAAACTGAAATAAAGGTCTTTAGCTGTAATTACAAATGAAGTTGATTGTTTGGTTGATTAACTGATATAGAGTATTAAATTAGACTTATTTTATTTCCTGAATAGCTAAATTCCCTTGCGGTGTTTTGCAATCATCCAAATAGTGCCTTAATGAGTCTTGCTATGTTTGCTATTCGTGGCAAGTTGACTACTTGGTCAGTGGTTCCTCACATCCAACCATTTTGTTATGTCACTTCCACTGTTTTTTGGCTAACGCCGTCACATCCGTTTACACAGATTTCTGCTAACGCCGTTTTTTACCCTCTCCACAAAAACTCATCCATTGCTTTGTAATGAATGAGTTAAAAAACATCACAGTAGTTTTATACTGAAGCTGTCACCAAATTTCCAGAGCTTTTATGGTTTCTTGGTCTCAAAAGGCTCTGTAAACTAGCCGCTGCTGATTCTTGCAAGGGTTTGTACAAATAAGGATACAACAAACTATTATGTAGTTTCACTTTCAACATTCGACGCTGTGAGCTCATGGAAAGACTGGACAGAGCAGCTGAACTTCCAGCATACCTTGCGTGTCATTAGATTTTCTCTTATTTGATGATATGCAAGTGCAATGGCGGCCAGTCATGTTGCCTTTCATCTCTTAATACATCTCTTTTTTGTGACTTTACTTTTGCCTCCTGGACATAACCAACATGTTGGCTTTACAGTAAGTGCTTGTGCTGTTGTCCGCAGTGGGTGGTATACCTTTAGCACAATTTGGTTTTGAAAGTTGCAGTGAAAGCGGCTAATGAAGCGACGATACCAGAGAAGAAGACCAAACCAATCAGTTTTGTCGGAGCTGGTGAGCGGGTGTCAAGCAGAAGACCAAAGAGGAGAGTTGTTGGTCAAGGGAGGAAATGGGAAGTTCTTGAGGACAAAACATTCCCAGCAGACATCGTGGTGTCTGACTTACGACCTGATTTGACGTTGCTAGACAGAGAGGGAAAAAAGACAATCGTTGGAGAGTTGATTGTACCATGGAAGGAGAGTATTAGTGAGGCCCAGCAGAGGAAACTTAACCGTTATGAAGAATTGAGGGTGGAAATTGATGAGCGGGGCTGGAAGGTGGAAGGCATTCCTTTTGAAGTGAGTTGCCCCGGCTTCCCCGCAACATTGGTGGGTCGCTTTTTGAGGGCAATTAGGGCGTGTAGAAGTCGATCGGTGGCAAACGAAATGGGTGAGAGGGCAGAAGAAGATAGCACCTGGATTCTAAGGGCCTGGGCGCAACAAGAAACAGCTGTTGCGGACCCACTATCATGAGGGATACTGAGCTTAATGGGTCGAAATCCTGATGACTGGTAGCGCTCAGCTGACGACCCAGGCCCTGGGTTTTAGTGCGCTTTTTGGGCGTATCTTTTCTCTATGAACTTACTAATCTATCTATTAACCTACTAACTTACTTAATAACCTACTTACTTACTAACTTACTTATTTACTAACATACTTACTACGTTACTAACCTACTTACTAACTTACTTACAAACTTACTTACTTACTAACTGCAAAAAAATTGAGGGGATAGAAGGAGATACTCCTGGTCCAGACTTTGGGATATGTCAACTCCATTAACGTTATTTATAGATGGACCCTGGGAGGAAATCCGTTTTCCTATACGTCCGCATGATGGCCTGCCACAATCTGATGCTCTGAGTAAAAGCAAATAATGACGGACAGATTGGCCGTTAAAAATGAAGGGAAGTGGTATTTCAGGATAGAACAAACTCAGTCGAAAATAGGCTCCACAATTTCTTTGGAATTATATGACTCACTAGCGGGTATATCTGATTTCAGCTCAGACGTTGTGTCCAAAAAGGAAAGTGATTCAGATTATTTGCAAGTTGATAGCGAAAGTAGTGCGTACAGTGAACATGTTCGGGAACTCTTTACATCAGTGAGCAACAAGAGAGGAAAGAAATTTACAAATATGAAACAGAATGGAAAGATCTTTCGTGGCAAACAGGGAAGCCAAAGAGAAAAATGCTAAGTTACTTATGCGGACGTCTGGGGAAACAGATTTCAGTTTCGGTCCAAAACTAAAAATAACTCTAGAGGCATTGACATACCCCAGTCAAAGCTCTCAGTTGCCTTCTCTATCCCCTCATTTTCTCTTGCTTACTAACCTACTTACTTACTAACTTACGCAGTCTTTGCTTAATACCCAATGTGAAAACAGTTCGCAGACTTACTTTTTGAAATTAACTTGCAAGAATGTTGAGAAAGTAACAAACCGTTATTATAGATTACGGCACACTTAATTATTAACAAAAGTTATCAGAAAAAGTTATAAATACTTCATTCAAGGTGTTAATGTTTATAACATTTGTGTTTAAAGCTTGTTTAGGGAGTAGAATAAAGAAATGACAATTCAAGTCAATGCAAACACCACATACGTTGTACATTGTGGGGCGAAATGTGCATTCCGCCTCTTTGCAACTTTGTGAAGAATGATGTATGATTGCGTAAATATATATTGTATGCACCTTTTTTGTTAGGTCTTATAACATTCTTCCTTTTCTCTCTAATCAAATTTGTCGTAGTAAATGACGTTGGTAGTATACTTACAAATCAGTAACGCCTCAAAAAGTGGGGCTATACTCCAGAAGGTAGCAATGAAAAACAGCTGTTGAAAGCAAAACAAATAAAGAAATTGAAATTTACATCGTTGAGCAGGAACGAAACAGACGAAGTTTCCTCAGCATTAAATTGTTGACGCTGGCGAAATTTAAAGAAATTCTGGTTTAACTTTGTCGGTATTTCAGCTGAATCAATCTTACTTTCCGTTCGTTTTAAATTAATTTTTATGAATATGTTTGAATTCAACTTTAACTCGGACAAAATTTAATGATATTATCTAACTACATCAGTGAAAAGTCTCCGCCCACCTTAGAACGGTAAAAATGGCGTCCCCAATTAGTAGACCTTTGGCCAGCTACATAAGACTTGACACCTAACGAAAGCCGTTATTATTTTCATTATGCATTTTAAACGACGGAGACTTTTCACATGACAGACACACACATACACACATGAACACAGATATGTCTTCAAAAGCCTACGGTTTAACCGTCTTATCCGAGAAAACGCGCAAGTCTAACCATTTGCAGATGTTAGAGTAAAGGCAACACTCTCTTCTTAATTATTTAAGACCCTGAGTGCTGTTCCGGCCGAGAATCGAACCCGAGCCTCACACACAATAGACTGGCACCTTACCAACTAGACTAACCAGGCGGCGGCGGCGGTAATAAATTGAAAAATGAATTGAGAGCTGTTAACTTACCCTTGTTCCATCGCTCTGGATACTTTTAATGCTTTTGCCATATTTCTTGTTTTGGTAGTTAAATTACTATTGATATTAAAGCCAAGGAGAAACTCGGAAAAAATCCGAGCCCCAGATGGGATTTGAACCCACGACCCTCCGTGTTCTAGTCGGATGCTCTAACTTCTGAGCTACTGGAGACTCTGTGGTGAGCGCGAGTCGATTTTTTGGGTCTGAATGGAACCGCATCGCTTGCCACAAAGCCTAGTAATGACTGACGCACATAAACGCACTAACAACATCACGCTGTCACATTAAGGTATATCAAGATGAGGTTAACCAGTCTCCAAGGTGAGTATATAAAGATGAAAGAATAAGTACATGATAAATTAAAGACAAGGAGAACTCGGGAAAAAAACCGAGCTCTAGACGGGATTTGGGGTTTGGATTTTTTCCGAGTTCTTCTTGTCTGTAATTATTGTTCATCTTTAAATATATGCACTCGAAAGCAAGACGAGAATGTTTATTTTCATTGCTCCTTTGCAATAGCCGGATTATCAAAAGTTTGTCGGGAGTTTGTCTAAAAATGTTTTATAATAGAATTATCTTTGAATGAGTAAGAGATTAGTATAACATATTTTTTCAAACTTTCTGCTGTCAAATTTAAAGCTTTTAAAGACTTCAAATTATCCGACATCGTTCTTAAAGTATAACTACCGCATTGTCTCGAATAAGCGCATTGCCGCTTATTTAATTATCGTGTGTTTTGGTTCGGCGTTTATTCGGGAACGGCGCTTATTTAATTGTTTGGTCTCGCTTAACATTCTTAAAGCTCTTGGTAAACTCGAAACCTGGGGAAATTTTACTTAAAAGTAAAAATAAATGTTCATTTATTAAAGCCTATCGGTGAACTTAGTACCCTCTTGTTGCAAGGTATCCTGGATACTACAAATCAAAGTACCCGTATGAAAAGTCGGAGCAGTACTGGCACGTTATTGCTGCACGCTTGGCTTTCGTGTTCGTCTTCCAGTACTTGGTGTATGCCATTACAAAGCTGGTAGCATATATTATTCCCGATAGGCCACGATTTCTTGAGCTTAAAATCAAGAGAGAAGCTTATCTTGAAAAGCAGGCCTTGCAGCAATCATTTTCTACAAAGGATGACGAAGAACTAAAGAATCACGTGTGAGAACACCGCACTGTTTAGACCATTTTCGAGTTCGCAGTAACCGCTGACAACAAAGATTGCGTATTCAATTTGTAATCTTAGTCTCAGTACGAAGTGAAATATTCCTAAATGCCAATGCAGTTTTACTCCACTTAAAACTGTATTGTTGGATGTGTGACTTGTCACACTCTCTCTCACTAGCGTTATAGGCGAATCTTTCCTGACGTCATTGTTTACATTCTACTTCATTAACGTGAAACTCTAGGTAGCTAACCAACAAAGATAAATAAGATTTGAGTCTAAAACTTGAGAAAGCTTGTCTAACTAACAAAGAGTTAAAATTTTTGACGCTGTTCAAGCAATTACTAAAAAGATATGGCGGTTCCAAAATACTCAAACAGCTGGGTGACGAAACCGTTAATGAGGCATACATTCTCTGTAAAAATCTTCATTAGATCACAGTAACAGTATTTAGCATATCATTCACATATTTTCAGAAGATTTTTATTGAACAAAACACTCTCAATATACAGTGCTTTCATTCTCCTTCGCCAGCTCATCCGAATGAAAATAATTTTCTTACTACGAGTTAAATGACGACGCGTAAACAATACAGGAAAGAAAGAAGAATGCGTCAAGCGCAGTCCATAAGAAAATACACTTTAATTTTTGTAACCTTATTGCCGGATTTCATATCGAGAGAGCCTGGGTACAAGTCCCTTAATTCTTATACTTACGAAATATGATTAATATAAAAAGAAAGACCACACTAT
>JAOBAY020132918.1:0-15749 GCA_025331085.2 Zoanthus sociatus | reverse complement strand
AAGCCTAAACCGTGGCGCTTTCCTCGCTTTGGGTTTAAAAGAACCCCCCAAAAAGGTAGCACACCGGGAGACCTAGTAGGACTATACCCTAAACCCTAAACCCCAAGCCATATCCCTAAACCCAAAACCCTACACCCCAATTCAAAACCCTAAACCCTAAGACACATAGAATGTTACAGGGCTTCGGGCTCTACTTAGGCTTCGAGCGTGGGCGGGTTTAAGTTAGCGCTTAAGTACAGGGTTGTGAGAGCAAACGCGATTCTGGGATTTCAAGCGGCTCAAGGATTTCGGGTGTTTAATGGTTTAAGGTAGGTGTGGAGTGTAGAGTTTACGCGAATTTGGACCCTCGGCGAAACCCGAAAGACCAAGAACTCCCTCTAAACCCCTACCCAGCTTTCGGTAATCCCCATAATTGGAAAGAGGAACTGGGGAGAACCCAATCGTCTGAGCAACGAACGGATGCCAGCCATCGTGGGGCAGATGCCGCCGAGCGAAGAAGACCTCTGGCATGTGGGTGTGTAGGCACGTTTGTATCCCGGTGAATCCCGGTGAGGAAACGACATGATGAAGTGGAGCTGTACGCGGTGGAACAAGTGTGTTGATCAGTTCCCTGAATTGCAGAGATGCACACTGACCATCTGTAGCCTGTTCCACCCTGATGATATCCCTAACCAAACCCTCATAAAAACCCTATATCGCCAAAAACCCGAAGAACAAGCTATAAACCCGGCACAAAAACAACCCCAGAAAGGAATATAGCACTCCAACCCAATCCGTGAACCCTAACCCGAGACCCTATACCTATACCCTTGATGGTAGCTGAGCTTTTTCCTGAAAGAAAAACTTAATGGTTTAGTATAGTTGTAGCAATTTAAAATCAGTTGATTAGAATCAATATTGATTATACTTTCTTAATCTTAAGATCATATTTCTATGTTATCTGATGTTATGAAACGATATATCATGGAATATAGTGTCAGATGAGTGTAGTTGTAATGTTTATCTTCAGTATAGAATCGAAGTATCTGACCACAGTTATTTCGCATTTTGTTCTAGTGTATTGTGTGTAATTGTGGGTTTAGAGCTAAAGATTGTTACTGTTGGTAAATAAATTCATTTTTTGATCTGTTGGCTTCGGTTCCTTCCTAAAATAATCACTTCTAAGAAATGTTCAAATATTCTCCAAAACCAGATGGTGAAACTGTTGACGTTTCACGAAATTTACTTATGACCAGTTATTGTGTGTTTTACCTTTGCTTCTTGAACACAGCTCATCCAGTGACTGGCTGGATCCTCGAGGAATATCAGTGTCGTACGGCGATATATAATCGTCACAAGGTAACGTGTGTTCAACATGGGGGAGCTGAATCTTCTCGGGTTGCGATTCAAGTTTTTCAGTTGTAGAAAGATGTTGTTTAGAGTTCGTAAGCACCTTTGGTTCAGACCTTGCTGCGGACTTATTTGTCCCTCTGTAAAAGAAGTAGTTCGGTGAAATTTAGTTTTGCGCCTAAAAAGATGACCAGGTAACCATACAATAACCATTATACAAAACAAAGTTGAAAAACTTTGTTTCGAAATGGTTTTGATCTGAGTAAATAGCTGTTTACAGCTGCAAGATATCAGAGATTCAAGAAAGTTATTAAATTAAAAAGCTAGTGTAAAGACTGGTTTTCACTGGCGAAGGAGTTGGAGTCGTAACAGCGCTTATGATCTAGTGAAAATCAAAGGTCGGAGTCGTAAGCGGAGTCATGAGCTCGAAGCTATCGGAAGAATCAGAACGTTCCCATTTTCTTCCGACTCCGCTTATGACTCCGTCACTTATGATCCGGTGAAAATTAGATTGATAGCAGAAGCGGCAGAACCAACCAATCACAATGGCAGTTCTTAGGCCCTCCGAGTACAGTCCAAATAACATGGGGCTTAGAATCGAGCATTGTGATTGTTTTGAACTTCTGCTTCTGCTTTGTCTCCGACAATGCAGTTTTCACTGGATCATAAGCGACGGAGTCATAAGCGGAATCAGTATTCTGCTTCCGACTCCGACAGTTTGATTTTCACTAGATCGTATCACTCTGCGCTTCTGATTACAAGTCCGACTCCGACTCCGTTGTTAGTGAAAACCATATGGCACATACATATACATCAAGCTAACTTGATGCCACTGAAGTGCATGGGCACTAAGATCATGTTAGTAGCGGGAATTACCCCTTAAACCTACTATAAATAGAAGTGAGACCGGATGTTAGTAGCCATGAACAGCTGTTTTGGCTATTTTGGGTTTCATTAGAATGTCATAGAACAAAACAGGCTCATGATCCCACAAAAAAACAAACTCGCAAAAGAGAAACTGCAACGCTTATACGATGTGGCTTAAATAATAATCACATAGATAGCACTTGTAAACTAGTAGATAACCTGAAGCCTAAGAAACAGGTTCAGGCATAAAATAATAAAGTAATAGTGAAAGTATAATGCTTGTGAAATGTGATTTAAATGATAATCATCAAGTATAGAAGGAACATACGTGCTATTAAACAGCTCATATGAAGCCATGAAATCTGGTATTATGGACACAAACATTACCCTTTCAGCGTAACTAATATTTTGAAGGTCTCCTAACTTTTTAAATATCAATATTATAATATTAATGATGAAAGCTTAATGCTTGGGAAATAGCTATAATGAAAATAAAGTATAGATGGCTCAAGCGTACTAGTATCTAACTTGAAGCCACTGAAATGGTCAGCCGTTTGGCCACGTTGGCGGCGGTCAGTATCCTTCAGTTAAATCTACGGTACGTTTTTCTGGACTGGGTGTGTTGATACATCTAAATCATTTTAATTTGTTCTTTTAAACTTTTTAAAAAATACATATTCATTAAAAATGATTTCCGCAGTTACTTGAAATAACTTTTTTCTGTGAAGGAAAACTGGATAAACAGCACGAAACAAAAGCTAGCCAGGTTACCCAGCTCCCTCCTACGCCATCAACTCCTCGTGCTTCTAACGAATAAAAATCGAAAGTAAAAAATTAACTTCGAATACACTCTTTTTGAAATTGATCATAATATACTTTACAAGAATATCGAGTCTGAAAGTTGCGAAATTTTGAGAATATTTTCAGAATAAACCTGAAATTCTGAAAATCTGTAAATACAGGATAAAAAAAAATTGATATGCTTTCCTTAACGGGCAAAAATATAACAAGCCATCAAGCGATGGCCAACTGTTCATGGAATGCAGTATATGTACAATGCAAAAGCCTTAAACCGCGTGCACAATGTAACGCAATACAGATCTAGACACCAAAAATTGCAGGATAGTAAAGGTTTTCGTACGCGAAAAGCAAGATTGGACCATTCTAATTGGCGAGAAACTCGAAATCATCTAGTTCTATGTCCGGCCGTTACACTTAAGTTTGACTCACCCCAGTATATCAATCGGTTTCTGAATATGATTACACTAGCGTTTATATTTTAAAATATAGCTCATATATATCGACCCATGTAACAGAATTCGGAATGCGGAATCCAGCAAAATTTGATTGTTAGAATCCAGAATCCACGGAATCCACAATAATGGAATCCAGAATCCAGCTTTGATTTGGAATCCGGAATCCAAAGAGTTTAAAATCCGGAATCCAGAGAGTCCAATTTCGGAATCAAAAAGGTCGGAACCGGAATCCAGAGAGTCGGAATTCAGAATCCAAAGAATCGGAATCCGGATTCCAGAACCTCTGTGGATTCTGTTACATGGGTCAATATCTATATAAGCATGCGCTCTGATCGACTGACAATTTGGGACTCGTTCTTTTACATAGTTTTTAAATCATGTTCTATTTTACGGTATGAAAGCCGAAGAGCACGGCGCGATAAGAGTTAAATAGACTATCCAAAATGAATTGTTTAGATATCATCATGTGCTTACAACTCAAGATTCTTCTAGATACAGTGTCACGAGTTGCATGTTTGGGACGTTTTCTTTCTAGAAACATGAAGTGCGTTGTTTATTTTTCGTGAAAGGTAAAAAAAAAACATTTTTAGGCCCGTGAAACGTGATCATAAACGAAAATGTCATAAGCTATAATTACAATAATGCTTCCACTCTAAAATCGGCAGTAAAATAGGAATATTCAGCCTGGGACGGAAAACAACGTTCTTATAAAAAAGAAAGAATGTAAACAGACATGCTGCGTCAAGTCCGTTAACTTCAAACATTACTGTTTGAAAATGTTTGAAACAAAATATTTCGTAAATGTGACTCTCGTTATCTGTTATTCTTGAATGTCTTGAATACTTAAAAGTCCTTCTCTCGAGTAAAACGTGCCGCGTCTTACTATTAAACAAAATCGTATTTGCATAAAAGTGGTTTTGACGCGTTAGACTCATAAACATCATCACCGGAAATTTAGGGAGTTGTTTTCTCTTGAATAAACATTCAGCTTTTGGGCTGAACAAATTACTATTAATAAAATTATTTATGTTAAATCAAATATTAATAAAATATATAATGGTTGTAGAAAGTGAGGCAATGGACTAAAATTAATTACTCATGTACTTGCGATTATAACATAGCAAAGTCAACTGCCGTATCTCATAAATTATTTTCTAAACTCTGCTACCTAATATTTACAAAGAAAACTGTTACTGAAATAATTTAACAATTATACCAAAAAGCGCCAAATGAGTTTTATTAACTAGCTAGCTTATTCGCATTACACCGTTCCAACAGTTTCATTGATATTAAATAAAGTCCAATAGTATTCACTCGATATTATCTTTCAGCAGATGGTGCTGTCCTTGCACAGCGTAATCTATCGAGTGTGTATATTTTATAAGTTGTAATATTTGAAACCATTAACATGTGACAGAACTAAAAAAGATCGACTAGAATGCAGAATTAAGTTTCTGTTAGCCGAGTAAATTCAATTAAAACTGAGCTATAAACTTCTCCGCAATATTCAAACACTGTACACTATAATAATCATATTTGTATACGTACTGCCAACAGCATGGCTAATATGGTTTGAGTTTCAAACAGCAAAAATCACGCAAAAGTTGGCGACATGCAATACAGATCACCTCAATTCATGTAGTTTTGATGCAGGCCTAGCTATAATAACATGCAATTCCCGATGTAACATTTTTTACAAACGGAAATTGACGACCTTTCGTTCACGCTTTTTGTTTAATAAAGTTAAATGATTATAGAAAGAGAAAGCTTACCTCAGAGTGATATTCAATTCTTCATTTCTTGCTCCATTTGCTCGCGAAGTTTTCGATTTTGAATTACAGCAACCCATTTCATTGCTTCATAACAAAATAATAGGTTTCATTATTTCAGTTAATACGTTTGAACAAGACAAGAGATGAACATTTTGGAGACGTAGTTTCCAGTTCTCGTAAGCGCAAGAACTCCTTCATGTGTCTCAAAACTATTCAATTTTCAACAATCTATTTTGAAAGTTTTATATTTTGAAAAGCTGTCTTTAGGTAAGTTGGAGGCCGTTTAAGTTTAGTCAAGTTTTCACTATGTTACACATTCGACGCGAGTGAAAGATGAGTCGAGGTACATGTCACCTCTTTTGCCACTTCAGACAATTGAACTATGACAGGCTGTTCATTTGTGCTTGAATGCTTTCGAAACAAAGGTGTGATGATGCGGATAATATTAACATGTAAATAGTGTTACTATTAAGACCCTATTTTAATATTACCATGCTTGATGTGCCAAACACGCGCAGACTACCACCGGGCAATTAGTTTTGGGCTTTTAGTCCCATCTGCTTTACTTTCAAACCGGAATTGTGGAACGCAGAAATAAAATACAACTGTAAAATTGTCGCTTACAACTGTCGTGTAATACTTCACACGAACTGAATTATTAAAGGTTTTGTGCATCAATAACTTAATTGACAGCTGAGAACGCATGAACATGTAAATACGACTGGAAACAAAAGCCCTTAAACGGAATTATAATGAGGACCATAAAAATTTTTGTATTCTCGGTTGAGTTCGACAGTTTTAGTTCAAGTTGATGATAATTGTTTATGTTGTCTTTGTCTCCAAAACCTTCCCGAGAACAGGCCAGAAGGATACCAGTACACTACAGCATGCCATGAGTCAAGAATATAAGAACATGTACGCACGAGTGCATATCCTGAACCTAACTTGTAAGTATTTTGGATTATAGATTGGGTTTTTTAGATTAAACATTTATGATATTTGGCTTTTTTAATCTGGAAAGAATATATAGTGCTTAGTAAGAGTAAGTAACAACAAAGAGAACATTTTATATGCCAGTATCTATTTTCTAAACTATATTATATAGATCAATTGTATCATGAACATCTAAAAGATACAAATAAACTATTTTGTTGTTGTTGTAAAAGCAAAAAACGTGGCGAAAGACAGTTAGTAAAATATTTATCGCAAAATCCACTTTGAATAAACCAAATAATTATTTTCTTTCGTCTAAACATCTTTAACAAAAAAACTAATATCACATTATTATAAAAGATGAAAACCCCATTTATGTATCTAGATAACGTTACATTCTCAAAAAAATGATGATAACAGTTTTTGGAAAACATTATTGTTTAGTACTGAGTAATTGCTTCACTGTCGCTAACAGTAACATCTATTTTGCCTCCGTTTGTTATAAATGAAAGCGCTTTATAAAACTAAAATCGGTTAAACTCTAATACTTTTCCAATCATAATTGGGAACGGCCTGTGACAAAGGCATAAGGACAGACAAAGAAACGACCTCTTTTTAAAACATAAAGTTAGCACTCTTTAATTTGGTTATAATACAAACCGGATAGAGGTAAGTGAGACGTATGAAAACTATCAACATTTCGACCTGGTTTGACGTTGATGCATGTGATCAGAGATAATATACGCAACACGACGCGACTAATACAATCACCTTCGGGGAATCGATAACATCTTCCAAAAACTTTCAGAACTTTTTTTGTATGATACTATATTCATAAAATTTTACTTTTCTTAATATGTATTGGCACGAGAAAACATGCTTTTGCTTTCAACGCATTCTAAATACCACTCATTACATTGAATACGGTAAACAATAGGGTCTTACTACTGTTGTTATGACGACGAAATTGGCCTAGTAATGAACAAACAGAAAAGAAAAAGTTACTCGTGTTGTGAAGGAGCAAGGTCTAAATTAACTCTAAGTTTTTCACAGTTTGTTTACTGTCAGAGGATTTAGTGCTTTTGTAGCGCGAAATGGTCTTCGGCAAGTCTAAAACCGGCTGTAACTTTGTTCATCAAGACCAGATATGGTGAGCGAATTTGACGATAATCTTAGGTTCACGTTACCTTGCAGCACACATAATGACATACCTTCTTGTTTGTGTTCCAACTCATTTGTTTATTATTTTATGATGAAGAAAGCTTGAATTTCGACCAGTTTCTGCTTGAGTTAAACTAAAAAGCTTTGAAGCCTGGTTCTAAGAAAAAAATGTAATTTTTTGTTTCAAATAGGAAAGATCACGTTGGTCACGAACACAATGCAGCAAAACATTGGTCGCAAAACTGGGGCTTTCTCATCGGACAATACAAAGAGGCAAGTCTATCTTCTAGCTTTTGGTTTATTAAATTTGATGATTTAAACCTAAATTGTGTGCTTAGTTAGTTTAAAGTAAAAAGTAACTGAAGAATTGAGTACATCAATATGCCTTTGAAATCCACATCGTCAATGCAAAGGAGTGTTACGCTTAAATGATTTAAAATATTATTAACTTTGCTTATACGGTTAAATAAATTGCGTTACTTTCATTTTGTAATTAGTGTCTGCCTACTCAGATGCAAACAAAAAACATTACTGAGTCTCCCGAACGGATTTAAGTTACACAATCAATATGACATTTTATTTCGATGTTTGGAGTTCATAGAAATTAGCATTTTACCTAGCAGCCAAATTATGCGTACTAAACTGTTTCGTCGTGTCAGTATGCGTACTAAACTGTTTCGCCGTGTCACTGTGAGTACTAAACTGTTTCGCCGTGTCAGTATGCGTACTAAACTGTTTCGTTTGTCAGTATGCGTACTAAATTGTTTCGCCTTGTCACTATGCGTAATAATTTGTTTCGCCGTGGCAGTATACGTAATAAATGTTAAAAGCTAGTTAAACTGTGTAACCTACTTAAAATACATGGCAAATATGATTATATTTTTTTAAGTTAGGTTAAAATTCAATTTAAAACACCAATACTAGGAGTTAAGAGACTCCAGAAAATTATTCAAATGTTTTCAATTTGTGTTGGAAAACAAAAAACTTAACACTACACAGTCACTCGACCCTTTTGTTTCATAAAGTTAAGGCAAAATACTATTCCTCGGAGCCTGATCAATAGCCGTAATCGATTCTTTTTAAAAATACATAGCAGTTCTGTCACTTCAATGAGAAGTATATTGACCACCACTAAGGGGTTCAGTTCCGTAAATCCTCAGTTTATAAGTACTGCGGCCCTTATCAATTTGAACGGAGATTTTTTTTTGCAGCGCTTATTCTGGGTACGGCGATTATTTCAAACATGTGCATTACAAAGTATAACGTCTTTTTTTCTTTGTAGCAATGTTTTTTTTTATTTTTAAAAGTGCTTCATTTTTTTACATTATACATATTTAACTTTAAAAAATAGGAAATAAAATAAAATAAATTAAACAAAATTGTGATGAAAATATCTGTAATTAAAGTAAGGGTGTTTATATTTTCAGCCATGGCAAGAGATTGTTGCATTTGGAATAAAAAGATTCTAAAGCTCTTAACGTTGAGATGGATGCTGAACTTACTCAAGAAAACTGATAAATATAAACATTTAAAACTGCTTCATGAGCCCGGACTCAAAAGTTTTCCGAAAATAAAATTTTAGATTTCTTCAACAGAAACTTTCATAACTCAATAATTGATAAAAGGAGGTATTGTTTTTACTCGGCTCTTATTCCAGATGTGGCGCTTATTAAAGTTGGTAGACATACGTACGGCGCTTATTCAAGATCACGACGCTTATTCAAGATACGGCGCTTATTCTAGGTGCTGCGCTTATTCGGGGTGCGGTGCTTATTAAAGTTGGTAGACATAGATACGGCGCTTATTCGAGGTACGGCGCTTATTCGAAGTACGGCGCTTATTCGAGGATTTACTTTCTCATCGTTTTGCCCAACGCTTGCTGAAGACAAGTTAAGAATACTGATTAATTACCATGACAGTAAAGAGTAGTTTATGTGTGGGCATCAAACGAAGAAATCATTTCACTTTTCTCAACAACTGTCAATTTCATTATTTGCTACCGGAAACTAAGCGTAAGTTTGTACGTCCATTTTGCAAGACAAAACATTTCAAATTCAGTTTTCTTTATTGCAAACGCTACTAAATGTTTAAATTGAATGTTTTAGAGATTTGTTGATTCGTGAGATGTTGTATATTAAAGAATATAACAAAAAACTGAAAAAGATCAAAAGTAGTTTTTAAAAGAGTGCTGCAAAATGAGTTTTAAAAAAAAGCAAATTGTTCCACTCATTTTGTATTAGGCCTAACACGATTCGGACATTTACTTTGGTTTATATATTGCTATAAAATTCACAAGTTTCGCTCAACCCTCAGAACCTGAAGCTATGAGTAAAACGCTATAAAACTTAGTATATATACCCACTAGCACCACGTAGCGATTACTTCACTATTCTATATCTTTCTTTCCACTGGTTTCCATGTATCTTGTCTCCTTCCATAAACAGAAATTTATACACTGATTCTTATGATTTTAATAGCTTGCAAAAGAGGATGAAAGCGTCGAGCACGGTACAGCAGCCGTTATTGTAAAACAGAGAAGAGAGGCCCTCAAGCTTCCTCCCATTGATTCACATGTAGCAACAAAACTTGCAGTGGGAAAATCAACTGCAAAGTTCCCTGTCAAGACGTCAGAAGAAGTAGGCTGGAGATCATCGCAGTCGCAGTGCAATCTTGAGAAATATGGTCGCCACTCAAAGCCGAGAACCTCATTTTTAGGACAGATGAAGTGGCCCCCAGAGTCCCTTATATAAAGTTCAATAAGCTAATCCAACAAGCTAGATGGGGTTTCGTAGATATATATATATTGAGAAAGATCTCTGCTGTGTGACTCGATATTTTCGAAAATCAACTTTAAATTGAAGTTTTTAATCATTGTTGCCATTAGAATAATGCTAATAATTGACTTTTTGAACGTTAGCCTTGTTGCTCTGACCAACGGTTAACACCAAAATGTCAAGTTATTGCTGTACTTACGGAACAATCTTTTGACCTGAGATGATTATATTCAGTAAAGTGTTTCATCTACCTGCCGACACACCTCAATACATAGTTTTCTTTTAAAATACTGCTAGTTGTTGTTCGAGTACTGAGAAATTTAAACGGAAACTTAGAAGCACTCAACTTCTTTCACTCTTCTTCACTGCTTCATTGGGAAAGTGAACGAGCTCGTTCAATTGTTCAGAGAATCTCCTTTTTAAACGAAGAGACTCGTTTTAAGAACCAAAATGTTTTTAATATAATTTTCCAGCTTCTGCCTTTATGCTTTCACAAACTACGAACACAATGCATTAATGTGCAATGTTGTATTTTTTTATTAACAAAAGCGAAAACTGTAAATGTTTTAAAATAAATACTATTATAAGAAATCGAATTTCTGCCTCAACTGTAATTAAAGCTGATTCCTATACTCCGCAAGAAAATGTACAGCCCTACTAAATATGGTAAACCTTACCGAATATGGTAGTCACTGAAATCAGCTACCAAAAGTTTTAAGTTGCCTTCTGATAGTGTTTTCCGTTTCTGCTTCAGTATTCTAAACTTTTTGACAAATATCAGCCTTAATATATGCAGGGTAGAAAATTGATCTTTTCCAGAGCCCAACCCCAAACACTTAATTGGAAAAACGTAACCAGTAACTACGCCACCAAACAATAGTGCTGTTCTTCAGCTTTCCAGGCGAAGTAAAATGTGAGAAAACGCCCCAGAAAAAAACCCCGTAATTGACTCAATATACATAAAAAACTAAGAATACAATCATGACTGCTTCTGCAGGTTTTGGTTTGTTTGTAAAACTGTTCAAAACTGTTCACAAAATTCCAGTAGTGTTTTCCAGGAGTTTAGGGAAATTATGTTTTTTCAGGAGTTTTCCAGGAATTCCAGGAGTAGTGACCATGTCTAAAACTGAATTTCAATGTTTGTAATACTAAAAGATGTGCGACACATGTCATATGCAATTTCGATGCACGATGGCGACTTTGGTTGTGGATATTCATGGTAGTAAAGAAAACAGGAGTCAGCTTCGGAATCACCTAGTAATTCTAAAATGGTCAGTTAAATACTTATTACATGTTACGTTATTAAAACGTTTTTATTATGAAACTGACTTTTTAACTTAAGTACAAACAAGTATATAAATTGGCACATCGCAGTTGAAATGTGCGTTCTACTTTCCCAATTTCAAAACATATTTTTATGTTTAAAACTGTCTTTGATTTGGTGCAAGAGCTGACGTGGGACTAGAAAAATTATTTCAGAGATAAACTAAAAAAAAATAGGTAGTCATGGACTACATGTAGCAATAGCAATAAAATTCTTGCCTTTGGCGAATGATACAAAGCAAACGCTGCTTTCAGTAGTCTGTTTTAAGTTCAAAACGACCGTCTTCTTGGGTACCCTGTGAGACTCCTTTTGCCCAACGCATGTCTACTTGGGTACCCTGTGGTTATTCCTCATTCCTCATCCTCTTACACAAACCGATGACAAAGTAGCTACCGCTGATATCAGTTGTAGCTACAAAAATGAATTGTTTAAAACCTAGAGCTAATAAATAGGCTACCTGTGTAGGATTCTCGCGGTTGCACAAGCAGAAAGAAAAATTACTGTGCAGTTTTGCAGATGAAAATAGTTTGACTTTATTTTAAACGCGGCGAAAAGAGAGTGCAAACTCTGACCGTGGGTCTTCTGAATGGGAGCTATACAAGAGAACAGTGGCCTTTTCACTTAGAGAGTACGAAGAGATCAAACGTTCTTTGAATGAGTGGTCTCACTGGAGACCATGGGTCTTCTGAATGGGGACTATTCAAGAGATCTGTGGCCTTTTGATCGAGGGATGGGGGGGATACAAAGAGCCACTGAAAAGTTTATGAATGAGGGATCTCACAAGAAAAGTCTTCTTAATCAGGGGCTATAAAAGGGACCAGGTGTCTTTTGACTAAGGGGTATAAAAGGAACGAGAGGTCTTTTGAATGCGACACAACGAGCCTTTTGAGCAAAGGTCATAGAACAGACCATGGGTCTACTGAATGAGGTGCTATAAAAAACACAGATCTTCAAAACGGTGGCTATGCAACAGACCATATATGTCCTCTGAATGAAGATCATAGAAAAGACCGTGGGTTTTCTGAGAAACTAAATAAGAGAAAATAGGTTATCTGAATGGGGTGGGTGGGCGCTATTGGCAGTACAAAAGAGGCTCATTCTCAAAATGTTTGTAGGTTGTCCGTTGGTGTTGTAGAGGTAACGATTTTTAATTTACTAGTTTTGTTAACGGATAGTTCAGGCCAGAAAAATTCACTCTCCCCATCTCCCACAGGCAAAAAAGAACCCATCGAGCACTCAACGTCGTAACTAAGGGTCGGGTAACAGTAAATTTATTATTTACCGTTAAACAAACGACATTTGAGGAACACTTACAACCTCCCTCTTCACAAAATAATAAATATCTAATAATTTATATCACACTCAACTAAATCTAATAGCATTTTGTCACTGGAAACATTCAATAACCTTGATCAATCATTCTATACATCTGTTTCAAGGACTCAGAAAACTAGTTACAATTGTTATTATTAACGTAAGTCCTTTTTTCACCATATTAATAGGTCTGTATTTCAGCAAAACAATTTCTTATTTATATAAAGATTGCTGAAATTATACTTAAATATTTATTATTACTATTTTTTTGAAGCCATTATGAAGTATCAGAGTGACTCATTTTTGAAACTCTCAAATAATATTTACAGGTACAAATAATATTCATTTACTAAGGAACATTTTTTTTATAATTCCATAAGGCCAGACCGTTTCCATTTCCTGTTTTACGAACAATTAAACCCGGCAAACATTTGTAATTGGAGGCGGAAAATAAAAATCCAAAAATATGCTCCTTAGTTCAATACTTGGTATGCAAAGTGTTTGAACTATTTAAAGGCATTCACTGACTATCTAAGTTCAGTATTTACCAAGCAACCGATATCCATTTTCGCGCGCTCTGATTGGCTCCCGTAACTCACGAGATCCAAGACTATTAGTTAATATTGAAGCGGAAGTCAAAATGACAGGAGACGCGCGCAAAAAATAAAAAAAAATTGAAAAAACGTTTAAACTATTTTTTTTTAATAAAGTGCATTTTCATCTTATTTTTTGGTAAATACTAAAACAACTATCCCCCTCAGGGTCGGTGAATAGCGCCAGATATCGACCTCGACGCTTCACGTCTCGGTATATATCCACCACTATTCACCTCCCCTTTGGGGGATAGTTGTCAAATATTCATCACGTGCACTTGAAGCTGTTTATTCCTTGTCTAATAACCTTCATCCTCATCATTTATGATTTGAGCTCGAAAGGAGTACATTTTAATTATTCATATGCAGAGAAATATATTTTGATCATCAGATAAACATTTTATTTCAATTGTCGAAAAAGTTCAGCTCCTCGGGTTCGTAAAACAGGAAATTAAACCGGTCTCGCCCAATATTAAAAAAAAAAGCAGTGTCTCTATGAAACTAGTGGTTAGCACTAAGTGGTTAAACTGCCATTCAACAAAAGTATCTACATACATTTATAGTTCTCGAATCTAAAATAGATTTGTTATAATTTTAAACACATTTTCAGATTTGCATCATAAAGGACTCTACACGCCCGCACGTGGATACAAATGTATCTTCGAGTCGCGAATGAGTTAGATATCATTAGAGTTAGATATCAACCAGGTGATAAAATTTGTATCCACAAGCGGACATGTGATATTTTGTTTATTATATAATTGAAACAACAGGACAACTTATTTATACGGTAATTTCCTATTGGCTAGACTGTAGTAGTCATGACAACCGGAATATCTTCAATCCTGGTATTTCATCGGTGTCTATATAATAAAATATGATATTAAATATCAAACTAATACAACTTTGCTCAAAGCACGGTTATGGTTGTGCAGTGATACTCGATCCCACCAACTGAGCAACAAGCCTCTGGCCTTTCTCTGTAACAACGATTAGCTGTGATTTGAACGACTGAAATGGCTTGTCGGGAGTAAACTTTACGGGAACTCTGACAAAACGACGAGGGCTAAAACATTCAAAACAATAGCGAGTTTAGCCGAAAAGAGTAAAAACACAATGCATGCTAGGTACAAACGTGTACTACAACTGATGGCAAAAATCACTCTGTTGTTTGACTAACCGGACACTGGGATTCTGAGACTAACCATACACTGGGATTCTGAGACTAACCATACACTGGGATTCTGAGACTAACCATACACTGGGATTCTCAGAGCTGTTTTGACTTAAAGTTACCAACAACTTTCAACTATTGACCCTGGAAAGCAGGACAAATAACGACAACCAGTCTTAGAAACCCAGGTTGTTGACCGGGAGAGCTGCTCTCCAGTCAGAGGTAAACCCGGAAGTTAAAGTACACCGAAGCACTTGTTCATAGCTGGTAACAGTCAGGCTAACCATTATGGTTCTTGGGATGATGGTCGCTACCAAACTGGCCTTAGTGCTAGATATAGTGGTAGTGAATACTTAGTACTAGCACAAATGTACTATCGTTGTGAATTTATTTTTAATTTGACTTTAATTTTTTTATTAATTTTTATCAATATATTTACAAATTATACATAAAGTACATGGAAATAACAAGTTAAAAGCCATAGTAACCAAAATCGAAAATTACGTGTGCGAGTTTAGAGTAAAAGAAAGGGAAATGGAAAAATAATTAGAAGATAAAAGAATTGTATAAAATGAGATGATGTGCGTTAGGCTCTTGATCATCTAAGTAATGTCAAATGCGATGCAAACGTTAAATTGAAGGGAAACATAATTTTGATTTCGTTGCAGAAGTTCTCGTTTTCGGAGCATTCCAACTGATGGTATTCTTGTAGTTGGTATAGATAAGCTTGGAGTGTAGGCATGTTTTCATTAGTAATTCGTGCCACGAGAAAACAAAAACTTAATAAAACGTTTGTTTTTGATGTGCTCTGTTTAAGCGCAAGAACCATTGTGAAGAGTTACTTTTTGTTCTGTACCTGAATCTGGCAATGGTTAAAAACTTCCTTTTGTGGAGAGGTGACTCAACCCACCACGGCTATGTTGAACTACTTGTAATTACGCATTTCCGCCAGACTTCTCTATGCAATCCAATTTATTTACTATGAAGCATGACATTGTTTAACCCAAGAATAACAAATTTATATCGCGTCATTTGATTTGATAGTTAGATTTTGTGTAAAGACGGTGAAAGAAAAGCACTGATCTCATCAATAATAACAATATATCCATGATAAGGAAATTATTTGCTAATCTACAGCTCTTGAATATTTTTGAATCTCTTTTAAAACATATAACACTTCTTTGTAGGCCTTGGTCGAAATCATTTAGTTGAATTTGTGCCATTCCAGCCTAATAAACATTGTAAAAATATA
>JAOBAY020132850.1:0-15749 GCA_025331085.2 Zoanthus sociatus | reverse complement strand
AACCTCCTTAAATTAATTAGTTACGACAAAATGATTTTTAGAAATAGGAAAAGCAGGTTGAAATTAGTTAAAAAGGCAGAGTTTCGATTCTCAACGTTAAGTATTTGAAAAATTACAGCGAATATAAAAACAAAGTGTTTCTAAGGAAATGTATGTGAAAATGTTTCTGGGAGAGCAAGCCTTGCTCTCCAATCATACAAATCCTTAGAAAATGTTCTATTTTCCGTTCCTGCCATTTTTTACATCTTTGAAATCAATAATTGAAACTTTGTCATTTTACTGATGTCAGCCTGCTCTTTCCATTTTTGGATAAGGTACGTATGGTCACGTGACCCCCAGCTGCAAAGAGCCTATTGTGATCTCCACTTCGCGTACTAGACAAAAAATATAAACACACTGGGTACTCGGATTTTGCAGTGGGGAAGGTAAAAATTCGGCTGGGTCAATTCAGAAAACTCGCTGGGCGATGGGTAGGCCAAAAATCCACTGGGTAGAGGCAAAATTTCAAGTGGGTCGGGTCTCGGTGGGTCTGTTACAGAGGGGTGTTTTTTATCAATTCTTCTCTACCTAGCTTAGATTAGCTTTTTAGTTATTTTTTTAGGTAGTGTTCTACAAAACCTCTGTAAATAATACGTTATTTTATCTATTAATGTAACTTGAGTGGAGTCAAATAAACTCTTGTCTTGTCTTGCCTTGTCTTGGTTTGGGATCTATTCTGATTCCGAATTACTTGGAATACTCTTCCGCTCATTCTGCTCCTGAGATCAGATTAGCCGGAATAATCCGCAATAATGACGTCACACACAGTAACCTGAAAGGCAACAGCAATAACAACATCAAAAATGGCGTACAACCGGCTCGACAGCAAAGAAAACGCGGAACCAGCTGCACTGCTTATTTCAGAGCTACAGAAATCTGCTGACCCCAAGTGAACATTACTGTGCGCATTTAAGAATACATGGATTACCGGAATAACTGTTCGTTTGGTAAATTAAAATCCAGAAAATGCAGTTTATTTCAAAATGTATTCCTATTCTGGAATAGATTCAAACGAACGCACCCTTAGTGCCATTCCAAGTCAAGACCGCTTTAATTTTTTTGATCAAAGTTATCATAATTTACGTTATACTATTTCTGTTTACTTTTAGAGCACAATTCTAAGTTTATGACCCAGAGATGAATAGGTGTTTTGATGTTTTCACGTGAATCAGGTCCGGTCATGATTTTGAATCCATCCCCAAGTTTATCTAGCATTCAGAGACAAACCGGATGTATTTGATTAAGCTTATACTGAAGACGTCAGTTCCAATCATTTTTTCCATAATAAAAACTTCGAACACAAAACACGCAACTCTTGGCAACTTGCCTGAGAAGCATATAGTGAAAAAAGATTACATCAACATTCCGGCATTGTTTTAGTTCTACCAGGTGATTTTCGCCGTTGGTGATACTTGACATAATTCACAGCTGTTTCGTTTCTTCCAGTTTTTTTTAAGAACCATATCTCGCAATTGTAAGTAAAACAGAAGAAAAAGTCCTTGATTTTAAAAGTTAAACCTATAACTATCTGACGTTTTCCAGTGTCAAAATTACTGGAAAACTCGGTGTAAACCAGGCGTTTTCCTTTGGAAGGAAAAATAAATCCTGGAAAACATGACATAAAATCAAAAGAAAACGCAGCAAAACGCAAAGAAAATCTCAAATACAGAAAACGCAAGAAAAGTTGAGGTTTTCCACGGATTTTCTGTTTTGTTAAATCCCCAGAAAACTTGGGTTTTTGTTAAGCGTACAATTTAACGTTTTGCAGTGTCAAAACTACTGGAATACTTGGCCTAAACCACGAGTTTACCTAAGATGACAAACGCATGGAAAACTTGGCGTAAAACCAAAAGAAAACGCCGCAAAATCCAAGAAAAATCTCACGTACCGAAAACTCAAGAAAACATGAGGTTTTCCATGAATTTTCTCCTTTGCAAAACTCCTGAAAAACTGGGGTTTTTGTGCAGTGGAAGTTTGATGATTCTGATACTGATTGAGTAGTTTTCCTGTCGTTTTAGTGCTTCTATACAACAACCAGCGCTTCAAAATAGCAGAACTGCATTTGCTTACTATTTTCTGGATTTTATTACCAGGAATATTTTCTTCAGTAACAATAAAATTAATTAACGGAATCGCTCACCTTCACTAAGTTTTCAATGTAATTCGCCATCTTCCAACACCAAACGTCCCTCCAAACAACCCCCGAAACACTTGCGGCACAAATTCGGTTCCAGTCTCATTTTCGTTTCTAAAGTGGCGAATTAGAATAGTCCTCAAACAAGTTAAAACTGCAAACTTCTCTGTCTATACAAATATCATCCTCGTATTTTCTTCATCAATCTCAAAATCAAATTTTAACAATAAATTCTGGGTTTTCTATAGCACTATCTGCAACAACATTAACGCTTTCTCGTTCTCCCAACAGCACTGCTTGTGTTTCTCATCCTCAAACCTATGAGAACTTCTTTTCCCCACAAGATCTTCAGTACCTTTTTCGAATTCACGATACGAAAACATTTACAACTCCTCAAAGCTTACATACTGAATAAAAAAATCTGGTTTTTTTCCTCCCTGCTAACCATTTCCACAACTACATCCCCATACTAGTCTAGTTGCTCATCATCACCAAAACAATAGTGAGAGATCTTTTTTCCAACCTGTTGTTGGAGTGTAGTGATTGTTGGAATCTTTTCAGAATCCTCGTTTTGACGCACAGATTTTCTTTTCTTGAGTTTTGGCTGGATTTCTCGATTTGTTGCTTAGTGGAACCCCGGTATAATGAAGTGCCAAGAGACCGCAAGAATTACTTCGTTATATTGGGGTTCTGTTTTAAACCAAGACACTGCACAAAGTGTCGTTGTTCTTCTGAAAAAGTGTTCCTAGCCGTTAACAAAAGTCCCGTAGTGCTCGCACATTCTCAGTGGCCTCTGAAAGGCTCTGCTCCTGTCACTTATCAAGATTTTAGGTCAATAGATTAGCAGTTTTTAAATTAGATAGACTACACCGCTGTCACATTGTGTTGTTCTAAGTAGGAGCGCTTTGTTAAAGACTTTTCGGAACTTTATTCATGCTGTGCAAGTATTTTGCCATATGAAAGTGCTGTCGTAACCTTCTTTGTACATCTCAACGGAAATGGACAACACTTCGTATGCCTTTACCATGAATACAAAATGATCTGGGATGCAGTTATTGGCGAGGTCTTTGATTGTGAGGTAAGTGTAAAACGTATGGCAATCAGAAAACACAATATAAACAATATAAATTAAAAAGTTTGACATGGACACTGCCGTGATACCTGCTGATTCCAATGATTTACAAAAATACTGTAATCTTAAAAAATCATTCTCCTTTTAAAAAATTCTGCAGCACGAGCCAGACAATCCATGAGATACTCACCCTGTGGCTGTTGTTCAAACAGCTGGAAACGAAATTCATTTCTTTTTGAAACATGGAGGAGAGATTTCAGTGAAAGTAACCGGAAAGAGGCGAAACAAAGGAGTCAGATTGGAAGTGCCTGCAACATGTATGTTATAACATGAGAAACCTTAAAAAATAAGAGACTGAAAGAGCTGAGACAAGATAAAAAGGATCCACCAGCTGCAGCCACGAAGGAATAAACGCATTAAAATTGAACAATACGATGCAGTATCAGTGGTATTAGTATCATGCTAATCGCACATGATTACTTAAGAGGGTCCCCTATACCCCTCGTGAAAAGAGATTCACGTAAAAGTTTTTGGCCTTTTCACGCGTCACGAGAAAGTCGAAAAATGGTTTCACATTCACGGAAAAAGCAGGCAGACACGTTTCACGTAAAAATGCAAAAGATATATCACGTTTCACAAATAAATAAAATTAGTTGCTATTGATTTATCTCAAAAAGGAAAATTACGAAACTCATTTAAAGATCTTTAAACATACCTGCTGCTCACCAGTTCATCCATTCTTTACGGCACGATAAGAAAGAAGCAGTAGCTGGTCTTAGATCTATCACCCGTGTTCGCAACGGGAAGCCTCCTGGGATTGAATGATCATTTTATTTGTTCGTAGCTACAGAGCATGTCTTTCTTGGCAAATACCAAATGTCTTTACTCAAGTATGCCATATTCTCCTCAGTTCGGAAAAATGCCAGCTGGCTAGCTCAGTTGGTAGAGCACCAGACTATCGTGCCGAAGGCCGAAGATTCAAGCCTCGCCGATTCAATACTCATGGTCTTTAAATGGTTGAGGAAAAGGTGCAGTCTTTGCTCCAACAGTGGAATCCCGGTTTAACGATATTCCCGGTATAACGATAAACATTCCTTTCCCCGGCAAAAGTTATACTAAAAATGTATGGGGCTGAACCCCGTTTTAACGATATTTGGTTTAACAAAATTCCCTGTTTAACGATGGGGATTTTGTTCCCCGAGAGCAAAATCTTTCCCGATGTAACAATAACATCAACATGACAGACCACAGGAAATGCTGTTTTTGTAACAAAAGAAACTTTAATTCATAAACATCAATGCTTCTGTCAACAATCATTGTCCTTGCTTACGCTCCAGTAGCCATTATCATGTTGGATGAGCCAGGAGAAAGAGAAAGAAATTTTCTTTCTTCTCTCTCGGAAATGGAGGACACATTTCTGAGATTGCAAATTACTACAAAGAGGCAAACAAGGCTGAATGAATATTTTCACCAAGATTCCCGGTTTGACGTCCCCTTGACATATCGTTAAACTGGGATTCCACTGTACTTCGTATTTAGAGAGATTGTTCTTCCGGAACGAGTGGTTCGCAAAAAAGTCCAGCATTGGTTTCGCAGCTCATCATCAGGTCCATCAATATCTGCATCAGAGTCGCTAAGATCGCTTTCATTGCTATATTCATCAACTTGATCATCCTTGTCATAATTACTCGTACCATCAAACTGTACCTTCTCTCCAATTTCATCTTCCCTTTGGTACATATTCAGTGGAAGAGTACCTGACTTGTATTTTGTTGTCTCCTGTCTTACTGTTCTTTGACGTACGCTTTTGCCATTTTCTCGGGCCCATTCTCTCATAAATTCCTGATCAACATCGCTCATCGTTTGGGCTGGCAATGGTCTCAGTAGTGGAATGTCCCAGAATCTCAAAGAGTTTGACGGTATAGGGTAGTAGGACTTTTTGTTGGTAAAATAATGAGCACCCCATATCGTTGTTCTCTTCAGCCCTTCTTTGACGGTATTTCCAAACGACCGCGCATAGTCAAGAACATGAGCTCCAGCATCATGTTTGAGATGGTGAGTTGCATGAAGGGATTCCACCTGGGCAGTCATACAGCTTTCAAGGTTTACATTGTAATTCCCCTTTATTCCTTTAATATTTTCGTCCAGCTGTAGAACGCCATCAGCAATCATTTGGACAGATTCGGTTGTCTTTGATGCCACTGTTCCGTCTGGCCCATTCAAACTTTTCTTTTGGTTTCCTGTCGCCTCCCTGACTTCATCAACTGAGCGCTTGATGTAACTTGCAATGGACGTCAAGGTTTCTTCACACTTGAAAGCTTCTAAAGGTGAAACTACTTGATGTTTCTTGTGGACACCAAAACATTGGTACAATTTTCTAATAGCAGAAAGAAAATCACATGTGCCCTGCACTCCAGTAACTAAAGAAACCTCATCGAGTTGCGAGTCGCAGACGAACAAGTTGCAGTCAAACTCAGAGCAAAGTCCAGTTGGCTGCAGGAAGTTGGCAAATTCCGCACGCCCCTTGCCTCTTCCTTCTTTACCATCTCCCGCCACAACAGAAATGCCAGTGGAAGAGCTGAAGAGCTTAACTTGGTGTGCTTTTGGGTCTGAGAATGCTATCCCCTCTTTAAATACAGCGACGCCATGAACTCGACATTCTTCTGAAGCTGTTACAAGGCAGGTTATAGCACTTGTACCAAGGTTGACCTGGAAAAGCCCCCCTCTCGGCCCTTCTGAGGAAAAATACAGGTGGCCATTGCTAACAGTCATGCTGATGACTTTGTAAGTGTGTTCTGGGTACTCCACTAGCTCTGTTACACTGCCAGTTAGTCCAAGACCATCCTTCTCGACTGAAATTTGGTAAATCCGTTTATGTGCATTGCAGCTCACCAACAAGATGTCATCTGAGGCAGAACATATTGCATTCAAAACAGGGATTTCTTTATTCAAGTGAAGAACGTCCTCGCGTTTCCACTCTGAAGCATATCTCGTTTTCAGCTGTAGAAAGTGTGTAGTCAGACGTTCTTTCAGTTCTTTCACATTACCAGTGGCGTCTATTCCCCTCTTTGTTAGCTCACCAATAACTTCTGGTTTCTTCAGTGGCTTGACATTGATTGCCCTTTTGTTTGTATGCTCAATAACAATACGGTTTGCAGTACATACAAATACAAAGCCGTTGGAAGCACAAAGAGACCGAGCACCTGAAAGCTTTCCCTTGACAACTTCCGTCCGCACTGGATTATGCAGTTGTAGCTGAACAAGCTTACTTTCATTGCTTGTAGGAGCAAAATCCAACATGAACAGTACTCCATTTCCAGCATTGGTTATATCAATTGGGTGGGGATAAGCACCGACTCTGTTATCTTCTGTAAACTTGAATCTCTCGGGGACCAGTGAGTGAGCAACTAAGTTGACACCCTTCAGCTCATCAAGAAAAGGGCCAGCAGTCAAATCAAGGACAGGGTCGACAGCCATACGATCCTTGTTTCTCACTGCTTCACTGTCTTTGAGAAGTGTTCGAAATACCTTCCTGGTCTGAGGATCATTATCATCTCGTAAAGTTCTTAGAATAGCTAAATTCGCCCTCTGCCTCTGAAGTAAAATGTACCAGTTGGCAAACGAGCACTTCAGGCTCTTTCCCACATGAATTGTGTCAGGCAAAGCAACCAATAAGGCTAGCTCTGGCTCGATAGATCCGTCTTGAATTTGCTGGTTTATATTCTCCATTGCCTTTTTATTACCTTCCTCGCAGTCGCTTGTAAATACGAATACAGCCAATTTAATGCATTCCTTACCTTCGTCTAAGCATTTTGAGCAAGCTCTTCATGCTGGATAATGCGAAACCTGTCCTTTCACTTTACAATCTTCACAGACGTCTTCCTGACACCAACAAGCCTCACAAAAACAGTCACAATTAATTGTGTCAGGAGTAATGATGTGCTCTTCCGTCTTTGCCATGGAAAGACAGCTATCGCAAATCTGCAGCAGCTTAACTTCAGTCTTGAACTTATCAGTCAGATGTTCGCCGGTCTTACCAGCCTTTGGCACATACTTTACAGAAACAGGCATGGACACTTCGTTTTCTAGTGTTGTCACAAAAGACACGGTTGCTTCTGTTACCACAGATTCTTTCAGAAATTCAGGTGTTGGATTCGGATGCTTTTGGGCGAATGCGAGGTCTACATCCACATTTAGCCCTACAACTCTTTTAACACGTTTGTCAAATCTGAGTCCGGACTTGAGAGCTGTACCATCATTAGCTAACGCTACTGGATAGACTTTGGTTATGGTTGAGTCAACTAGAGGTTTGACATTAGTAGAATTATCGGCAAGCTTAATTACGGTCGTGACAAGGTCCCGGATAACACCACTTTTGACAGTATAACCTGCTTGTTGTTTTGCGCAAGTTGCTGCCGACGGCCCATGAAAATTAGCCTTTTTAGTGTTTACTTCAAAATGGCCCTTGCCCTTTCGCCCTTCTCCATGCCAACCTGGGCCTCTAAGAAAGTTAACAGTGCTTTCCCCGCCAAGATATCGAATGGAATTATAAAACTCGACTACTTCCTTATCGTACTGATGATGTTTTGGGTCGTCCAACTGGCTTACAACATCTCGGATATGTTTGTAAAAAATTCCCTCTTTAGACAATGTACCATTTCTGACCAGTTTATCAAGTTTGACACAAACTTCATCAGCTACTTCGATACTAATAGGAAAAATTAAACAGTCTTCATCAACGTCAGAATCATCGGAGTGTTGGCTGTCCTCACTGGAAATTTTCATGTCACTTTCACTGCTTTGATATCGAGGATCGCTGTCACCAATGTCACTCTCATTGCTGCTTCTTTCAATATCAGAATCCCTACAGGTGTAATTAAATCGAGTTTTTGCACATGAGTTTCAAGGCTCATTCGAACTTACAGGAACAATGAACAGACTGAACAATGCCGCTATTGGATAAGCTCATTTATTTTAAACCAAATATACAACTTCTCTGCACATACACGGACCTGGCAAATAATATAATAGGTATGCAGCTGGATACTTATTCTTTTGTTGCCACAAACAATATCTTCTGTACATGAAGTCGCTAAAAGAGCTTTTATTAAGATTCTATAAAAGTCACCAAGATATCAATAAAACGAAAATGTACAAAAAACATCTTACAATGTTTGGTCTTTGGACTCAACAATAAGATCAACGTCTACATCAGAACCGGGATCTGAGCCTGCTGCAAATTCAACAACACTGCGATCTTTGCCATCTTTCTGGACTTTCGGATTTTTGGTAACAAATGACATCATTCCTGTTTGCCGTTTTCTCTTTCTTGATTGGTGCTTCTTCTCACAAGCATCAAAGTGCTCTGAAACATAAAGCACAGAATGCTTAACTTCAAAGTTAAGCATATCTCCAAGTAGCTATCAATAAAGCCGACCCAAAACTTGAAAAGAAAAAAAAGATAACAGCTATTCTTCGTAAATAAAAGCATTCAATTTGTAAAATCGGTTTATGTAGGTACTTACTTTTTTTGAAATAGCCAACCTTTCCTTTCACTGTGCGATCAGTTGGTAGGGAAACAGTTTTATCGCAAAGCCCACATCGCACACTGATTTCAGATACCTCGTGCGCACCCCCACATTTCTGAAATTCTAAAAAATTATGTTTTTAGTTAGGAGGTAAAATAAAGTTTTTGGTGTCACCTTCAACATTTTCAATGCCAAGTATGACAAGGTTGTTGCAAGGTTGCGAGACTTTCTTATGCAAAATGTATAAATACTTAACGTACTCACCAGTTTGTAAACGCTCAAGGTTTTCTTTTTGACGCTCGTTTCTTTGAATTTCCTTTCCACATGTAAGTGCCGCAGCAAGCACCCTATCTTCTTGTGTGGTTGACTTTTTGGGTCTGCCTTTCCTCGTCTGACACTGACTGGATGAAATGTTTGATGCTGAAGTTGATCCACATGTTGAATCAGCAGCGACTGTAACATGCTTGGTCCTGCCCCATATGATTTCTTTTTGAAGAAGTGTCACTACGAATAGTGAAAAGGACATAGTATTCCTGCTAACTGTATTTGGTCGTTTCTGTGATGATTTAATTGTGCAAAATTACTGATGAATGAGCATTTTTAATCTTTTAATGGGCTGACCAGTACAAAAGTGATGGTGGGGTGGGGAAAATGCAAAAATAGAATTCCCTCAAGGCAAAATAGAAAAGAAAAAAATTCCTGCATCAGACATTTTCATAGAAAATAATAATAATAATAATAATAATAATAATAATAACAACAACAACAATAATAATTATAATAATAATATGTTTTATTGATGTGTCAATGTATTAGTTTTCAAAACTAATTGGGGATACAAAAAGAAAGGAAAAAATTGATGAAAATGAGTTTCCAGAGAAAAAATACCTGTGAAGCTGAAAGAAGTTTAAAAAAAATCCTGCAAGCTGAAAATTCCCCACTCCCTCCATCACTTCTCTACTGGTTCACCCCTAATGATGGATTTGTATCAGTGCTATGTCAGCTTTGTTTCACACCCACAGTCAAGATGCGTATAAAATACAAGAAGTGAACATGTCCTTTACCTTGTAACCACACATTCGGTTGCTCTTCTATTTCTGTTTTCCACATGTCCCACTGTTCCTGAGTTCTGACAGCAAAGACTTCTGTTTTTTGAGTTCGCTTGTCCATTACACTGAGTTGCAGTTCAAATGATCCAAGGCCTTTGGACATCGCTAAATCTTTGAGCCCAATCGCCCTTGTTAAGAATTGGGGTAGCTGGTATGGATGATAAAATACAGTTTTAGACGAAGACTACAATTCGTAAGTCCAATAACACAAAACAAAGTCTTTTTGGCTATCTAACCTCACTGATGGTGCCAAGAGTGTCAGACGGAATGGCCAGCTTTGATTTCTCTTTAAACACAGGCTCAGTTTGGCCTTTGAGGTAGGCCCAAACCATAATGTTTACAACCATCTTTTTCCTATAATTTGAAGAATAATTAAACAAGATAAATGAAAAGTTCCACAGAAGAAATAATCAAATATACAGAAGAAATATAATAGATAGTCTAGATAAGCTATACACATCTTTTTAAAATAAAAAAAAATAATGTCAAGTTTATAATAGTCCTAAGACCCAGTTATCATAAGAAATTCAGGACTTTACAGCACACTTGTAATTGTACGTCTTGTACAGCCATTCATTTACCCGGCACCAAAATAATATAGGAAGGCAACCGGCCAGGGTCTTCAAATTACTAAATGGCCGGAAGTCGAAAATTTTTAAATAATTCTAGAAATCTACAAGTATTTATCAATCGAAAATCCCCTATATTTATTAAGAACTACCAAGCCCTTCTAGTTACTATAAAATGGTTTTATTTCAACGTTCTGTCTTGTCTCGGCATAGAGTAGCGACGGCTTGTTCGACGACATTTAGTTTTTTCTGGTAAATTATCAACGAAAAAATATTTTACGCAATGCAAGCTACTGCGTTAATTGGAAGTAGAAACCACTTCGTGGCTACAAGTAAAACTTAGCTCTTTCGTGACCAGCGCAGGTCGAGGTCGAGAGGTCATGACGTCTGAAATTAGTGAACAAGCCCTTGCTATACTCTATGCCGAGAAAAGACAAAACGTTGGCAAATAAAACCATATTATAGTCACTAGAAGCGCTTGGTAGTTCTTAATAAATACAGGGGACTTTCGATTTTTCGACTTCCGGCCATTTAGTAATTTGAAGAACTTGGCCGGCTGCCGGCCATTTAGACACTACTAAATATATATAAATTATAGCAGCACAATTAACTAAAGTTAGCAATACATAAGGCACATAAGAGGTATTCAAATACACCAAGTCATAGCAATCATAATGAATCTCACTTTATATAGATCAATACTCAAGAGCGCACTACGTAAAGTTGCAACGCAGCATGTAGTGTTCTGTTAGACCGGCCGGTGACACCGGACCCACTCTTTTTTTTTGATAGCTTTGTGTAACGCCATTCAGTGACAAGAAATACTTTGCCACTGAAATCGCTGAAAATGTATGTTAAGTAGATAATAGACATAATAAATTTAAACTCTGCAGTTGCATATCTGCATGATCCACTTATTTATTGGTCTAATCAGCAAATAAGGAAAATGTTGAAGTCATGAAGGTGTGCATTAGCCATTACCTGTGGTCACTCAATCGTGTACAGTGAATGAAATTATGAGTGAAAAAAATAGCCTATAACAACTATGATGATGTGATCGCTAAACTGAAATAATAATAAAAAAAGATTTAAGTACAGATTAAAGAAGTGAAAGAATATATATTTCACTCACCAGAAGCTAGAGAGTCACAAGACCTCGCAATTCAGTGAAGACCTTTCTTCGTAATTCGCGCCAGACAGTTCAGAGGTCTCTAGAGTTCATGTGGAGATGTGCTGACAGCTCCGTGTTGACCAAATGATTGACAGGCGAAAAATGCTGCAGTCTCATTGGCCTCATTGAACAAACCAAGAATAACCGGATGTGAAGCGAAGCGTAAAAAGACTGAAAAGTCTGAAAAACCGGGAGCAACTACGCGTCTCTGAGTCGGCTAAGCAACTGTTTGGAGAGTAAATCAATAAAAATGACAATAGAAACTTCAAATTACTTCACGCTCATGCCGTTGGTTCACGAATCACAAATAAATAAATACAACTTTCACAGATCACGAAAAAGTAAAAAATCGAAATCACGGGAACGTAAAAATATATTTGCACAAAGAATCACGAATCACGGAAAAATAAATTTCTCAATCTCGAGTCACGGAAAAGTAAATATAGTCATTCACGCGTCACGAAAAAGGTATAGGGGACCCTCTGTAAAGGTCATTCTTAGGTTTTTGCTTTGATTTGCTGTTTGACCAAGTTTCCTTTTTTGAACATTTTCATGTTTTGCGTGCCAAACACGCACACATAAAATCAGAATTTAAGAGCTAGGAGTTTAGAAACGTATGTAATCTCAAAACTATTCTTTCAGTTTTAGGCCCCTTGATGTATGTGTCTCCATTACGCTCAGTTCTTCTGTTGCGTTTTGTGGAGGATCTTGAGAAGCTCATGTATAATGCATTTGAAGGTTGTGCCGTCGGACTTCCTTCTCCTCCAAAGGTATTCAAATGACTTTCTCGTTTGTCTTGTTTAGTCTTGTTTTTTTTTTCATTCTTATTTTTCTACCCATCAGTCGTAGGCAATGATATAGTGTTTATGTTTAAATTAAGCTTTAGGCATATCCTCAAAGCTATTCAAGCTGTGATTAACAAGAAGAGGCAGACTTTGATCTCTGTCACAGTAGGGGCACGATCATCTTGTCCTTCATTTTTAACACCAAGAACGTTTTCAGTGGTTATCAAGATCTTGCTATGTGTTTTTGATAACGAACAGATGCTTGGTGTTTCAATTTTATTGATAAACCAGGTTGTAGACTAACTGTGTTTACTTAATAATCTTTAGTTAAAAGCAAGTCACAATTTTTCAAAAATTCTTTGAAAATTGTTTGTATCATTTGCCTCTTATAATCGAAATTGAAGATTCGACCACACTGTTGAAAAAGGGTTAGAGAATTTTTCGCATGACAATTTCCCACACATTTGCCGTTGGAATAATCTAGAATGATGTTAGTGCATTTGTAAATGCTAATTAAAAATCGCTCATATCGTTTTTAAGCTTCCCTATACACGTGAAAAAATCGTAATTGTATTTAAGTGAATCGATGAAAAATTCGCTGCTTTACCAATGCTCCAAACTTACCAATCAGACTCCCATTTCTTTTGCTGGCTGCAAATCCACACCCCACCCTCCCCCTCTTCGTTTTTTTATTTTTTTAGTGCTCTCAAGTGTGTGGGGCAACAGAGAGATGGGCCCAGTTTGTTCAGATGTCGATTAGCGCTACCCTAGGGTTAAACTTTTAACCCCTTGTTCTTTCATCTGAAGTTACAGTTTGGGATTAACAAGTTTTTTTAGGCTGAAAAGAAAGTATTAGAATGACTCAAATCTCAGCAGATCAGGGGATCAAACTGGGTTCCTTGTGGAGAGATCTTACTAACTGTGCCAATCACTTTCCTAAGCATAACAATTCATTCTGTTGCAGTCCGTTAGAATTTTCTTTCGCACCAATCGCGGTACTTGTCAGGAGTGGCTGACTAGAATTCGTGACCCTGTGATGGAAATAGGAATCGCTAATGGCTCGCCAGCATTGACTGTGTTGCATGGCTTCCACACCCTCTATGATTTAGTGGCTGCAAAGAATACTCAGGTATTGTTAAAGTGCAACTCACCTTATTTCATTTTTTCCCCCCAAACTATTCTTCGTACAATTTCAATATCCACTACAAAAAGTGTGATTTTGGACAAATCTTTTCTCTAACATTTTTTTTTTGCAATTCTTCCTATTGTTGGCAACTTCAGGGGCGAGATTTTGCACATGTTGTTGGATTGGTGGCAAAGGCCCTGTGCCAACTGAAAAGTTCAGAGGCTTTAGATGGACTGATCACCTGGGCCCACAGTGTGAGTGGCCAGAGGTTTTCTTGGATGAATGGAATAGTATCAAAAGCAAAGGGATGGTGAGTGAGAAAATACCCTGAAGTTATGAGTTTATTTCCTTAAGCGAGTTTAAGAAAAAGTGTATTTCTTTTAATACTGTTTAGCATTAGGCGTATAGAAAATAAGGTTTATTTCAGAAATGTTTGCCCTAAGATAGTGGAAGAAAAAGTAAAGTTCGTTTAAATACTGTTTTTTGTTAGGGGAATAAAATTAAGGTTTATTTAAATAATGCTTTGTTCTAAGGGGGTGGAAGTAGTTCTTTTAGATACTGTTTAGCATTAGGGAGAAAGGAATTAAGGTTTATTAAGTAATGTTTGCGCCTGAGGGAGTGGAAGAGGAAGTACAGTCAGTTTAAATACTGTTTATCTTTAGGGGAATAAAATTAAGGTTTATTCAAGCAATGCTTTGTTCTAAGGAAGTGGAAATAGTTCTTTTAAATACTGTTTAGCATTAGGGAGAAAGAAATTAAGGTTTATAGTGTTTGCCCTAAGGGAGAGGAAGAGGAAGTACAATTCTTTTAAATACTGTTTATTGTAACGGGGGAGGGGAAGGGAAATAAAGTTTATGTAAGTTTTGTTTATCCTGAGAGAGGGGGTTAAGTAAAGGTCTTTTAAGTAATGTCTATCCTGTACGTAGAAGGCAAGATTGAATCTTGCGACACTGATGTAATTGGTTACAAAGTTTCTTATGCTCCATTACATATATCTGTGTTAAGGTGTAACTCTAGGAACTACTTAATTTTTACTAATGATTTTAGAAAAATTGAGAATATCCTAAACTACAAACAAAAGGAAGCATGTGGCTTTTGAAATTTAAACATTTTGGTAGGGGTAATCCAATGGTAATAACCCCTTAAATTATTTATAGTGAAGAAAACAGCAGAACCGAGTCGCTACGTTGTTCTTTGACTCAACACCTGCGTCCTTTTGCCATAACCAACATTGTCTCCTATATTTATTTATTTTTAACGTTTATGCTTTGACTTATGAATTTCTTGTAGTTTTGAAAAGGCAGTGAAGGAATACCAAGACGCCTTGAATGAGCCATTCCTCTCCAGTGAGGGACCTTCAAATGATAGTGTCAAAGTACAGACCAACGGTAATTCATTGGAACCAGAAGTTGCTGAGTTCCTGGCAAATGAGGTATGATGATGAAATATCTCATTAACTGGTCTGCAATTCAGTTGCAAAACGAGTTGCACAAACCATTCCAAACACCTAGTTTGTAACTGAAATCGTTTAGAAAGTCAAACTGGATTTTACTTTCAGCAACAATAATAGCTCTTATTACAGTTGAGCACGCCACTCCAACAAATCAGTGGTATTTCAATGAGTTTAGCATCGAAACGAGTCTATTGGTCCAGTCTGACTCAATTTGATGCTTAACTTATTGAAACACCACTGGTTTGTCAGAGTGGCATGTTCAACTGTAATGTGACCAATTGTAACTTGTCACAGAGAGCTACATGCTGCAATGGCTTAAATTGGAACTCGTTTCCATTGAAAATGTTAGTTTAGCATCACCTTAAAGCCGTTTGCATTTTGTATTTCGTTTGATTGATCTTACCATTGAGAAATAACAGTATTTTGCTCATCTTTGTCCTTTAATTATTTTGTGATTTTCTATATCGATTTTGGCAGAAAATGATATTCATTGGAGTACACTAAACATATGGCTGATTTTAACACGGTTTTTGTTTTATGTTTTTTTATATAAGGGCATATAAAAAATGTTTGTGTTTTCTATTACGTGCCTCTAAAAATTAGGGTAGGTAGAATTATTTTTTATTTTTCTGAAATAATTTTATAACAACAGAACTGGTAAATTACATCATAAGTCAAAACAACTAATAAAATTAATGAGAACGTACACGTACATTACGAGGCAGCAAACGTTACAAAAACAACTTGTTTCCAAGCTTTTATT
>JAOBAY020132777.1:0-15756 GCA_025331085.2 Zoanthus sociatus | reverse complement strand
TGATATTATTTGATAAGCACCACTGAAATAGTATAAAACAACAGTGATATCATTGTAAGAAATGAATATTAGTTGTCATCTTGCCATGGTGGCTGCCTTGCTCCTACTGGAACAACATATTTTTTTTTTTTTCGGGAAGGGGGGGGAGGTGTCGTCTGCGATGTTACGTAATTTTTTAGGAGGGTTTAGCAAAGTGTTATAAAGTGTTGCAGGGGGGAGGGGGATGTCAATTTTGGGCTAAAAAAGCGTTACATAATTTTTGAATGGCCCCTAACTAAACTTGAGTAAACTTTCTTTATTTTAATCTAGTCTCACCTGCTCCTCTCTGTTTACTCGGGTTCGGTTTAGCCATATTCCTAATCATAATTTTTGCTGCTCGTGGAATCTTCTGTTCGTCCAGAGTATGATCATCGTTCGTTGAAAATATTGTTCTGTGTACATAGGTAGACTTACGTTTACTTTACTGACTAAGCAGCAGAACACGTGCATATCTGCAAGTTGAGATCAAAATCAAAAGATAACTCACACTTTTTGGCTTTTTTCTTGTCTTGGGCCCCTATAGAAAGGATCACAAGCTTTTATCTTCTTGTGTCTACTAACTCTTCCCATATTTTTCGCAAAGACATTAAAAAATACTCGAACTTGGACAACTATAATATATTTTTTAACCCAAAGAGACTCCAAAAAGCCTTTTTCTTGTTTTCATTAAGTGGTCAGCGGTAAGTCACAGAAAATATGTTACCCATGATGCAATAATGAAAACAAAACAATCATTGCAATCATGATATCGCGATTTGATGTTATAGAAATATATATATACATGAAACAACATTTTTTCATGAACCAAAACAACAGAGAGATGGAAAAGTAAAAAGAGTGTAATATTGAAATTGAATGCTTCGAAAGTTTTCATTTTTCCTTCATTCAAAGTCTGTTTTTAGAGGGGTAAGTTGGACCTGTGCAAAGTATACTTCACTCACCTACAGTTGACCTACATTTGCTATTTGATTTCTGCAGTTTTTTATAATTTCTGTGTCGATGTTTTTGCAATTGATTAGTGACCTGCCTATGGGGAGTCAGAGACTCTCATTCTCTGCTTCGTGGAGCACTTGGCTGTTTTAACTGTAACTTCAGGCTTAAATTGGAGTTATCTGATTAATGTTGTATATTATTAATATTTACAATTCTAGGTTCTCGCAGCAAATTACAGAAATCTGCATCAGATAAGACTAAACTTTTCTACATTAAAGACTCCTGCTGGTATGTTTAAACATAGTATATAGATTTTTTTTATTGTAAAATAGAGTGCAATTATCAGCACATTAGTGCTTTTAACAACAGGTAGCCCAAGCTCTAGATATTAGTGTTGATTTACAGTTGATTTGTACAGTAAAATATGGGAATTTATATGAACTTACTAAAACATGAATTTCTTACCTTAAATTGCAATAAAATCAAATGAAATTTCCATAGCGTGTTTATGAATCCCTATAATTTAACTTTGCTGTATTTGAGCGAGCTTTGTTCAGTTTCACTTGATTTTCCCCCAGCATTAATAATAGGAGAAAAGGTAGGAGGCAGGATCTCTAGAAGGGCCTTTGAGTGGCTCAACTCCACGAGCATTTTCACCTTGATTTCCAAACCTTTTTCAAATCACCACCTTAACTTGTTCTAGGGAAGAGTTTGTCAATCAACTGTAAATCAACACTAATATAGAGCTTGGGCTACCTGTACTATTAATGTGGCTGATGTCAGGTGCAGATCCATACCGGTTTCCATCGTTTTACGAAAATCAGTCAGAATTTTCATATAATAATAAAAAATAAGTGATTAGATATGTAAACTCAATCTGCAGACAGAACTGTTTCACCCTTTGAGGACTCGTCAGTGCAGCTCAGAGAAGATTTTGAGACTGAAGATAATAACAAAGTAACGCAGTTATATCTTCACAAGTGTGAATTGTTTTTGCATACCAGAGTGCTCAAACTCCCAAAGTACGAAAGTGCAAATATATTTTTCAACTGACTCAAGAAGGGCACTTTAGGTAGTAAAACTGTAAAAATTCCCGAACCTCCCTAGGAGCTAGCACCTTCTGCTATCGTTTGCAGTAAATCAGTCAACATTTTTCCTACTGCACCTGGATGTGGCATACCGGAAAATCTTGAAAACAAGCTCAGTGGGCTTAATCTCGAAAAGAATCTCCCAGTAGTTGTTAGAAAATAATGAGAGAGAAACAGAAACATACATATTGGTGGCTTGAAATCATTCTGTAGGCTAGACCAAATTAGCTCTTGTCTTTAATTGGTGTTTTTAATTGATGCATTTACCAATGGTACCCTGATGGTATCCCTTATCTTGCAGACATATCATAGTCATAGAATCGGCAGGCCAGTTCAGTTTTCTGAAGTTACTTTTTTGTCAGACGAGTATAATTTTTGCTTCTAAGCAGATTTGATAATCATTTAATAAAAACTAAAGCTATTACAACAGTGTTCCTTCTAACAGTAACAATAAATGCAAATTTTATATTGAAAATGTTTTAAGAAGTAACTTAATTAAAACAATTATAATGCTGTCTATAGCCTTAACTCACTTAAAGTGAATATGGAGGGATGCAATAATCCTTAACCTGACTGTGAAAAGCAGATGTTGTACTCAGTTGAACCATTTCTTCAGAAGACATTTTGATGAGAATCTCAAACTGAGTGGGCTGGATGCATAATGTGTATAATATATAGGCGAATTTCTGTTTACATTTTTTGCCTCATTAAGATACCCACTCTTCTTTCTAATTTAGCTACAGAAACAAAGCTTCTGAATAGTGAAATAGTTCTGCAAAACAAATTTTCTCTGGAAATATGAGAGTGATATGTTGAGTAATCTTTCCGTAATGTGGTTTTAAAAACTGGAAATTTTACAAAGACTGTATGGGCTCATCGTTTTTGCCTCCAGCTGTTTTGCATTTTTTTTGAGTAGAGATTTCTTCTTTGAAACTACACATATAGAGCCAAAAGTTCGGTCACTCATTTCATTTGCTAAGTATTCTCAAGTTTTAAAGTCAGTTGTTGTTTATCTTTGTTTAATGAAGCAGAATGTAAACAATGACGTCAGCTGAAACTCGCCTAAAGATCTCTTTCCCCAATGTTTAGCAATGCTAAACATTGTTTAGCAGCTTACGGAAACTTGTTTTCCTGTCGTTTTACAGTTTAAGCAATCTTGAGTTAGATTCTTTGATTCATTTTGAGAAATGGTTTAATTGTTCTTTTATTAAATATGCATATTTGTTCAAAAATTTAAAGCGAGCTAAGCAAAAAGCAAAAAGAAAAATATGGAATAACACTCTCATTCTTTGAGAGAAATATTGGAGTACTCAGAAAAGATGCTAGTTTTAGTCTTAATTGAAATTCTTCTTGTGCGCAGTAAACGTGAGTCATTTCACTGAGACTTTTGGTTCAAAATACCGTCATGACGTTACACCTTTTAGAAAACGGCTATGCCCGATTGTTTAAACCTAAAAAAGATGAATTGGACCTATAAATTCTGAATAATCAAGTTTTTTTCCTAGAAAATAATAAAGGCCGTATTTTAAAAGATACATAATCTTTTCCTTAGTGAAGCAATTATTCCTGTAGTTTTAAATCCAAATTAAAATTAAATTTTCACCCTGTTCTTGTTGTTAATACAAAAATGGATTGGACAAGTAATATCTGAATAATCAAGTTTTTTTTTCCGTAGGAAAATTTAACCCGTTTTCTTTTTCTTTGAGAAACAAATTACTCCTATAGTTTTTTGTTTCAATCCAGGACCCCACTCAGCCCTGGATGATTGCATTAGAAGTTTCTTGATAATCCTTTGTCCAGAACGGATTTTGTTGATGAAGTCGTTGTTCATATATGACTTCATTTGCATTGTAACTCAATGGCAATAAATACTTGAGTATATGATTAAAATCAATTTTGTATACCCTACTTCTTCAAAACGTGATATTGATTTTAAGATAAATTTTTTTCTAACGTCTAGTTTTTTTTTGTTTTGTTGTTTTGTTGTTTTTTTTGTTTTTTTGTTTTGTTTTTTGTCACCAGGATGTAACGATCAGTTGTATTCTTTCCTGTCTGTCGTATTCGTAATTGTATTCCCTCACTACTACTACTTCTTCTAGTACTACTACTACTGCTGCTGCTGCTGCTGCTACTACTACTACTACTGCTACTACTGTTACTACTACTACTACTACTACTACTACTACTACTGTTACCTACTACTGCTACTACTACTGCTACTACTACTACTAGTACTACTACTACTACACAACTACTACTACACAACTACAATGTACTGGAACGTAGTAAGAATTAATTAAATATTAATTAAGTATATATTTTTATTATTATAATATTATTGTATTAGCTTCGACAGTATGTAAAATGCCAATAAATCAATTTGTTATTATTGTTATTATTATTATTATTATTATTATTATTATTATTATACTGCTATTATTACAACTACTAATACTATTACTATTAGTACTACTATTATAACTTATAAATGCGTCTAGTGGTTTTCAGTGATCTGCGCTCGAGTTCTCCCTGGTTTTCACCAGTTTATGAAGGCACGGAAAAAAAGCTTTATTACTTCAATGAAAGCAGTTGATTTCTATGGGGGGCTGTGGGGAAACAGATCTCTTGCGGTCTTCATTTCCTTCGCTTATTAAATTTTATTTCAGATTTGCAAAACTTGAATTATACGTCATGACAATCATTTTTTGAAAACCTTATTTGGTATTCGATTATCAATGGTTAACACTGGTAATTAACTATATGGGTATCAACGAAAAGCCTTATCATATTGTCCATATGTAATTACCTATGAAATATATACCACTTATACATAGAGAATATGACACGATTGCGCAAATATGAGATCTTTTGTCCATGAGAAGATAAACTTCATGCATATGTCCGAGCCAACGAGAAAGTTTCTTTTTATTACACAGATTTGAGTGTTTCGAAAATATAAGACGAAACATGTTCTGACAATTATAATGTTGATATATCTCAAACGTTCAAATAATTTAACTTTTACCATGGACGAGACACTTTTAAAAATCTACCGTATATTTGTTTTTTGTTTTTTTTTTGTCATCTTAACTTTAACAAAGTTATATTACATTAATTTAAGTAAGAGTAGTTTCTTCCCGATATGGATTACAAGTAAGAGCAGCTCATATAAAGGTGTTTTGTCCTTATTAATTGCAATCTTTATCTTAATAAGCTCTATCCAGTTCAATAATTTAAATCTTTTGCATTTGGTGGTCTTGAGTATTCTGCATCTTGAGATGCAGACCACGGGTTTTCAATACTCGTTGTCCTTCATCGACATGCTGTCCAACCACAATCGGTTTTGCTGCTCGCGTAATTTTCGCCAGTTAGGAATAAGTTTTATCACCTTCAAAAGATCTTTCAAGCTTTTGACGCGGTACAAATGAGCGTCGGTAGAACTTGCGAGGCCAACGATTTCAGAAATACCTTCCAGATATTTCCCAACGGCAATAACAAACACCTCGACTCCACTTTCCTTGAGAAGGAACGCGTTGTAAAGAGTTCTTACTTTATTGACGTTCGACTGGCCGTCGGTCAGAATAAGGGCTCTTTTGAAGGCTTTGACACGTGTCCCGACATTGGAAGAGATATTAAAAACTCTCACCCGAGCCATTTGCAAAGCTGCTTGTGTGTTTGTTTTGCCTTTTTTATAGCTAATCTTCTTCAGCGCCCTGTAAATTATGAATATACAGCATTCATTAATTTCATTTCAAAAACGGTTTTTTGAGAATATTCATTACCACTGGAGGTATGTATCTGCGTGTAATGCTTTGAGCTATACGCTATTCTGGTGGACATTAGACAACGCTTTTGTAATGAGACCCTTAGGAGGCCAATTGCAGTACATCTAGCAATTGTAAGTTATTTGCACAGTGCGGCCTTAAGAGATACAAAACACAATAAGTGTAGCCGCCATGTTAGTGTCCCATGCAAACATAATAAATAATCAAAATTCTTTTGTTGTGAGTGTATACCCTCATAGCAGCTATGACGTCAGATCAATACTGAATATGCATCTGATGACGTTATCTTACAACGAATACCAGAATGCTTTAGGAGTTTTCTTTTTATTCAAATTCTGTCCAGAATAGTAGAACAACTGTCCTTCTGGTAGATGAATTACGTCACTTAACGCCGAAGCAAATCGCTCATTGATACACTAAGCGATTTTTAAAAACGCAGCCTTTTTCTAAGTATTTTAATCAATGTAAATAGGTTCCAAGTTTGTATTAGAATATTCTAGTTATTTATATCAATGATCTTAATTCGTTTTTTTATTATAAGTCAAGAGACGGAATTAAGCTCTTTAAGGACTGAGAAGAGACGGAGTTTTTTCAAGTAAAACGTTCACTATTTTCATTATGCATTAAGTGCTCACTACTCGCAGTTTGAGCACTCTGGTAACTCCACAATGCAATCCTACAATGTGTAACCGTACATTGTGTTTCCAATTGCACGAGCTACTATAATGTCATTATATATGGTGATAACCGGTAGATAACATTGTATATTTTAGTATAATTTTAACAGATCTAGATATTTTATATCAGCATTACGGAGAATTTAATGTCGTTTTCGCTCTGAAGAATGCTCACGGCTCATCCAGACAAACAGAATTTCTAAAAATAAAAGACTACTGGGTTTATTTTTACTTCTGTCAGTCAACTAAACATGATTTTTTTTAATCTGTTCTGATTTACTTTGATTAACTTTGAAGTGAAGTAAAGTATAAACAACTGAATTGAGGTGACGTGAAGTAAAAATTAAATAAAATGAAATGAGAGCTCAACTGAAAAATCATTCAATACATCTATAAGTACTTTTTGTGTCAAGAACGGAAGTAAGATGACTTTAAGTGAAGTCAAATGAAATGAGAGCTCAACATGAACAATTTTAAAATCAGTACATTTAAGTATCTTTTTCAGTTTTTGCATCGAGAATTGAATTGAGGTGACGTGATATGAAGTTAAATAAAATAAGATTTCAACTGAACTGTTATTCAGTACATCTAAGTACCTTTTTACGTCGAGAGGTGAAGTAAGGTGACGTTAAGTGAATTTAAATGAAATGAAGGCTCAACTGAACAATTATGCAGTACATCTAAGTACCTTTTTACGTCGAGAGGTAAAGTATAACGTGACGTTAAGTGAACTTAAATGAAATGAAAGCTCAACTGAACAATTATTCAATACATATAAGTATCTTTTTTCAGCGAGAATTGCAGTTAGGTGACGTGAGGTGAAGTTAAAAGATGAGAGCGCAATCGAACGATTAGTCAGCACATTCAAGTATACCTTTTTGCATCATTGGCACTGGAGAACGGAAAATCCAGATAAGCGTCGTCTGAAAATGAAAGACACGAATAAATCGTGTCTGGACGGTTTCTCGGGATGAGTCCCATGAGGGCCTTTACTCCATCACGAAACGAGTTCTTTGGTATCGATCCAGATGAATCAATCATAAACAACACGTCATAGGGAATTGACAATCGACGGCGCCCAGCTTGTCGTTTTAATCTTTTTGCAGAACTTTTAATCCCAAACCAGTCTCCCGCTTCTTCCTGCACTAAGAAGTATTTTGCGAGTTTCTTTGCCGTCACAATTTTTGCTGGGACATCTTGGAATCCTGAATAATAAAAACAGAATTTCTAGATAAGTTGTGATAGCGGTATGTAGAAGGTCTAAATGTAATAGATATGCCTAAATGTAATAAAGTCCTAAATGTAATAACATTTGGTCCTAAATGTAATAAAGTCCTAAATGTAACAACACTTAATCCTAAAAGTAATACGAATTGGTCCTAAATGTAATAAGATTTGGTCCTAAATGTAATAACTTTTGGTCGCAGAGGTAACAACATTTGGTCCTGAAAGTAATAACATTTGGTCATAAATGTAATAAACCTTAAATTTTGTTCTAATGTTAATTAAAACTATTGTTGTCGACAGCGGAACTAACACAGCATTTATTAAACAAACTCATTCGCAATTATATTGCGTTAACCACCAACCTCCCCGAGCCATCCAAGTTAAAAGTCGTCATCGAAATAGACAGGATCGCTGTCCCTCGTCTGCGGTGCGCTTTCAAGGGAACTCCTCATTTTCTCATTGCCGGGGCTTAAGGAAGCCTAAAACCTCTTTCTCAGGGGCAAGGGAGGTCTGGTAACGATTTAAAACACATTTCCAAAATTCTGGTGTCACTTTAGGTTTTCGCGTACATTTTGACGTCATCAACCCATATACGTCACGAAACATAATTCGTGGGTTTCATAGACCTTTTTCATAAATGGCGACTACTTAATAATTCTTTTGTCTGAATAAAAATTGGCCTCACTCGCCTCGTTTGGCATGGGGTAACATATTCTTTTGAATTTCCGTCTCAAAGACGAGGCTAGCAAGGCTTATTTGAATAAATACAAAATAATTGTGGTCTATAAGGTTCCATTTTATCGAACATGGTGGCTAGTTATACAACAGAATCTCATTAGAATCTAGTTTTAATCTCATTATTTGACCTCCATGTGTCACTGTGTTATATTATCGTGAGACTAACTGAAACCTAAGAATATCTCGAGGTTGGCAGTACTTTTCAGATAGCCTTTTTTAGTACACATTACCAGGCCCTAAGCAGGTCTGGTCTGGTCACTTCATATGCTTTACACCCTTTTCAGTTAATGCGTGATACGTAATACTCTCAGTCAATGGTAAATTGTGACGTCTAACATTATTTCGTTTTTGGTTAGTCCTTTTAAATACTTTCACCCAAATCCTGCGCTCTGAATTGTCAATGAGTCAGAGTGTTGACAAAAAGCTGCTCTTGTCCTCTAGTAATACTGTTGTTAATATGAGGTTAAGATGAAATGTTGTTACATTTAGGATTTTATTACATTTACGCACATTTATTACATTTAGGCCTTCTACACGGTAATCTTTACATTAAAGGAAGGACCAATTGATTTCTAAGGGGGACGGGGTAGGATGGTACGTATATGCGTAAACCAACAAGCAAGATAATCTTTCCCGGAGAAAGTAATTCTTTTGAGCGCACTTTTGGCAAATATTTTTTTCAAATGTACTCTCTATGATATTTTCTATCTTTCCCTCAAGTTGCAGAATTAATTTTAAAAAAAAAGAATCTTGTAACACCCAAAAATCAAATATTCAGTTCTGTTGCTATTTCCACTATATCGCTGAGATATCTTTGCTTCTTTACACACGTACGACTCATCTAAGGAGTTCTATTTTAAACAGTATTTGTAGTATGTTAAAATTGATCAATGCTGATACACAAATTAGTGTTTTTCTCTTTGACACTATTGTGCATTAAACAGGCTAGCTTTTTTATAAGAACAATGAGGCTCAGATTAGCCGAACCGGATATTTAAGAACAATTTAAGAACAAGCTCAGGCTAAGGCTGAAAAAAAAGTGAAAATGTTTCTAGTTAAAATTTTACTAAATCTTGTAATTTACGTTCGCATTGTGCACAGTAAAAGCACAAAAGCATCGGCAGTTTCACATTTATTTTAAATCTACTATTGTCCCAAATTATACATGTATTCATGTAATTGTAAAGGTTCCTCAGACGATCAGCACTGTTTTTTAATGCCTTGTCTTTTTTTTTCGATAGTTTTCATTATTTCAAACCGCTCACAGAAATAAAAACAATTTAAGAACAATGACCCTTGAGTCTAAAACTTGAAAAAGTTTGTCGAACTAACAAAGAGATGAAAAATTTAAAATCTAAAAAGATATGGCGGTCCAAAATACTCAAAACAGCTGGGTGGCAAAACCGTTAAAGAGCCATACATTCTCTGTAAATCTCCATTAGATCATAAGGACATTGCTTCAATTTTTGTAACCTTATTAGAAACTGGCGCCTATAGTTTTAGTGGATATTTTGGCTCTGAAAATATAATGCTATTCTCAACTGTACTTGGAAAAGATACAATCGTCCTTTTTAAGTTTAAATTCATGAACTTAAGCAAATAATTTCTGTATGCTTGACACGATTGTTTTTAAGTTAAGAAATGCTTTTTGTTGTTTAAATTTTTCCGAATTTTTCAAACTCATATGTTTGTTTTTCGGCAAAAGAGTAAGTCGTTAGAATGATTATACTTTATAAATAGTCTGAAAATCAAATTACCTTAATTACAATCCAATGCAAATTGACTTTCTCTGGCAAATAAACTCAGCTACAACTAATAATAGCCGAATAAGAATAAATTGTTTTTTACAGTGAACGTCTTTGTGAAAGATCTTAGAAAAAACAAAAGGTTTTACTGAGTTTTTATGAGCTAAGATCTTAAAAGATATCATTTCGAAAAGCAATCAAATTCATCATCTTGATTTTTGTTTGTTTCTGTAAATTCATCCAGAACTAATTTGTTTCTCTTTTTTATAATCAGAGGCTCTATAAAGCCACCTCATGGATGGATGTAATGTTCCCCTTTGACGAAATGCAACCTAGAGTCCCAATTACTGGGCTGCCTGTGGTAAGCCCAGTCATTAAACAAGAATGCTTTTGTTCTTATTATTCTCATTCTTATTCTCATTCTCATTCTCATTCTCATTCTCATTCTTATTCTCATTCTCATTCTCATTCTCATTCTCATTCTCATGCTCATGCTCATGCTCATGCTCATTCTTATTCTCATTCTTATTCTCATGCTTATTCTCATTCTCATTCTTATTCTTATTCTCAATCTCATCCTTATTCTCATTCTCATTCTCATTCTCATCCTTATTCTCATTCTCATGCTCATTCTCATTATTATTTTTTAAAATGTTTTTCTGCAAATGGAAATAGAAAAGTTTAATTTTTGAAAAAAAATAATCATACTTTGTTTTTTGTGTTGAGACTAAAGCCCAAAAAATGAAGTATGGACTGTTTGTGCTTCCTTGAGCTTTAGGAAACACAATTGCTATATTTTTACCTGTACAGCTAACAGCAAGGCGTTCCATACCTCAAATCAATCACAAAATCAAAAAATATATAGCTGTTCTTAATAGTTATTTTCTAGCAACAATTATTAGGGTAAAGAAGGAAATTATTTGACATTTGTTACATCAATTAAGAATTTTGGCCATATCTAAAAGGACTTGATATCTCAAAATTGACCTTAACATAAAATCACTTTGGCTTGGGGCGATATATTATATAAAAATGGGAAAACTGAATCAATTTACATTTGACAAAGTAATAAAAGGTTGGCAGCCTTTAATACCAGATAAAACTTAGTTTTTGTTAATCAAACACAAAGTGATTATAGGTTGAGCAGCTACAAGTATTTTAAAACATATAAAAGTTTCTAAAACGGCTCTCGACAAAATTAAAGAAATGAAAGCAAAACGCGAAACAATCATTAAAAAAAGAAGCGCATGAAACTTTCAACACTACTATATTGTGTTAATGTAAATAATTACAAATGCTGTAAAGGTACTGAAAAAATAAAATTGAATTGAATTGAATTGAATTGAATTAAAACTTTTTGATGGAGGAGATTAAATTGCATCCTAATAACAAAGATCTAATGGCCCTTTCTTCATATTTAGGCTTAGCTTTCTTTGAGCACTTGGTTGATGTCAGAAGTTTGAATCTCGTCTGTGATATCTGAAAGTTTTGTCTCCAGGTTTTTCTAGATCTTTCACTTGTTTCTTAATGTACGTACATGCCCAACGGTAATTATAACTTCACACTAGGCTGGGCAACTCCTTAACAAATAACAAGAAATTGTTACTACTTACGCATGTAGTAGTTTTGCCACGGAGTTTGACTTTCCCAGATTACACCTTCTGAAATGAAGGCTACCGCAAGCAGTGTTAACATCGAAAGACGAAGAAACATATTGTCTTCTTTTTCTGTATCTCAGCAAGTATGCTTCCCAAGACCTAACACGCTTCTGAGCAGAAAAGGGCCTAACATTCCTTTTATAACCAAAAGTCAAACGTCACCGATATAGGTCAAGATGTGTCATGGACCTTCGGAGACATGTTTCCGAGGAATGGTAGTTAATGGTTTCAGCAATATAATCCAAAAGTGTCTCCTTGAATTGAGATTAATAAAAAATGGAGTGATAATCAACTTGAATTATCTTTTTTGATCCACAACCGCAATATACAGGAAAATGCATTCACTTAAACTCTTGATAGACAATGAGTGTTGGACTTCAAAATACTAGGTGTTAATAAAAGTATATTTTGTAACACAGATACGTTTTGGTTCCTTCGAGAACGTTATCAAGTATCATAATTAGAAGTACTTTCAAGTGTATTAGTTTACAATTCATAGGGTATTCTTGACTATAAATTTACCCTTCAAAAAGAAAATTTACCGATCTACTTTGTCCGTTAAAACATGAAACGTAAAGGTCAAACGTGGCGTTAATCAGTTATTACGTTAATAACTAACGTTTGCCGCTTGCGGTTTAGATTGAAAGCTTTTTATTTATTCTTTTACTCTTTGCTGATAATTATGAAACAGTGTGATATCTACACCTTCTGGCTTGGGTTGTTCAAAGGTGGGTTAAATTTAACCCTGTGATAAGTAAAAATTACAGCAGCGTTTGCTTTTCTAGAGAAAAGATTACGCCGGTTTCATTTAAAATACTGTTCATATTTTAATTTACTAGAACAAATCTTGATAATTTCTGATTTACAGATCAAATACAAATCTGTAAGGATGGACACAAGACCATGGCGGAATAGAAATTTAACCCCGAGTTTGCGCTAATCGGCTTTTAAACAACTTGCCCCTGTGAAAAGGTGTCAGCACTTTAGATATGGTTTCCCAACAATGTACACCTGTAAAAACATTCATTAACTTATCTTCTTAGCTATTCTACGCTTCAGGAATTACAAATAAGTTGTGCTTATCGCAGCCTGGAATAATGCTTTTTGGGACATGTTATTTTTCAGGTTCAGCTTCAAGATTGCCACCAGAAAGTTCTATCCAATATTCAAAATGTAATAGAAAATCGCAAGCTGATTGTTAGTGAGCATTTAGAGAAGTTTCGCGAACAGTTGGCAGTGGTGAGAAGAGGTTACGCAAGTCTGACACCCATTACACCCGAGGAAAAAAGGCAAATTGTGGAAGCAATGAAATTGCGAAAAGGACACTGGTTTGCTTGTCCCAAGGGTCACATTTACGCCATTGGTGAATGTGGCGGAGCTATGGAAAGAAGCCGCTGCCCAGAGTGTAACGCAGAAATTGGTGGAGAAAATCATAGGCTTCTTGAAGAAAACAGATTGGCTCCAGAAATGGACGGTGCCGAGTATGCAGCCTGGTCCGAGCAGGCCAACATGGCAAACTATATGTTAGACTAGATCTGACAGGCTTCATGCTAGCGCTAATGAGCTCTAATGCAGATTTGAAGATAAGTAATTACCTAAATAAAATACCAATCTTGGGTATCTGTTTAAACAAAGTTAAAAAAGTTGACTGGCTATAAAACTTTATGAATTTTTGTAATGTTACGTTTTTGTTCTCCTTTTTCCATATTGAATTATGACGTTGACCTTGCACAAATAGTAAAACGTTTTGAGATATAAATGAGCAAACGGCCAATAGACTAATGAAGCTTCTCATTCATAACAAAAGATCCTAACCGTGACCGTGCACACAACATGAAACAAAGAAACACTGTAATCTTTTTTGTAGTTTGCCAAGTTTCTTAACCAGTCGACTCTATTAACTTTGGTTTAAAACAACTTTTTAGATTCGATGAAATTATCTATGACGTTTTTTCGATTTTTTGCTAACGTTTATATATGATATTCATTCCACAATTGCAAAGTATCTGAGATAAAACATTCACCCTTGTTTTGAGTGAGGAAAAGATTTTCCTCAAGTGAGCGCATTGAGTGAATGATAGATTGCCAAAACTAAAAGAAAATGAAATTCGTATATCCTAAGTGTTTATAGTCACGGTTCTGCGCATGATCGAAATTAGAGCCGCTATCTGACAAGACGGTGCAGACAACTTATACTGGGTTGCCTGTGATTCCTGACTGTAGTAATCAAAGGCTTTGTGAACTACCTCAATATGAATGTGTTTTAAAACAGATTGCACAAAATTAGAATGCTAGTAGCCTTAAATTCAGAAATAAGCAGGAATACAAAACATATTAATCTTTATGGTTAGGCGCTATTAAAATTTTTAGTTGCGATTTTGAGACACTATAATTACAAAAACATTTTAAACATAAATGATTTTTCTTCAGTTGTTCGTGTCACAACTGTGCTAACCTAAAGCCGACAAGAAGATATCCAGTAACAATATTTTAGACACTTTTTGACCTTCCCTACTTTAATAGACGTCGAAATGCTTCTCACAAACATAATACACTTAAAAACAATAAGGAAGCCGAAAACCCAAAATTTTAAAGAGATTTAAAGTCATAAAATCTTAGAAATTGTCTAAAATTTGTATACTTTCCCTCATATCCCGAGGTTTACAGTGCGAGTCATAGATTATGCCTTTCAACTTCAATCTGTGAATATCCATATTTGGTAAACCTTGCGCAAGAATTGCAATTTCTTACTAATTTATGGCTTCAAATCAGATTGTTTTGAAACAGGCAAGCCAGTAATCAAAATCAAAACCGCCCAACGCGTTTTGTTCACATTCATCAGCTGCATCCATGGTTTCATATCGCGTAAGAAGTATTTCAATTAGAAAAGCTTTATGTATATGAAAAATTTCCGGAGGCTAAAGCAATAGTTTACCAATTTAACAATTTAAAGTGAGTTGAGATTTTGGGGCTGCGGAATTTCAAATTCCAGCATTATCCTATTATTGTCATTATATTATTCCTAATTTTTTGTAAGTTTCAGAAACTCAATTTTCGTATAGAATGTATGCTTTTAAACCTGTTATTTCTAGAAAGTGAGTGCTGCGAGTACACTTACTATTCAGTTATAGTGACAATGCTGTTCTATTTTAGGCATTTAATGTATTTGTACTGTTGCTGTAAATGGAGAAGGGTAAATTAGTATTTTAAGAGTGAACGGACTTGGAGCGATTTTCCTTCCGTGTTATTAATCCGTCTAATGCACTTTAGTCAATTACACTTTATCAGACTTTCATGATAGCGTTTTTCTATGTTTTTTTTAAAGTATCAGAATGTATCTCACTTCAACTGAACCGCTGATCGCATGTTTCGTGTGTACCGAAATGCTAGTGACATCCTTGAATGGACTCTCAATATACGGTATGGACGTATGTATCGCAAGTTCGCTGCTGTTGACTGACATCCAAAAATATTTTATGTTCCGAATAGGAGGCTACTCGCAGCGCTCACAGCAATAAAATTTACCAAAAAAAAAGCATTAAAACTTTTATTGATAAGCATAGAATGATGTTGTACTGAGCTATCTTGCACTAGCAATTTTATTAATGGAAGGAAAATAAGTGAGTTTCAAAATTGTTCTATTTGTGTCCATTGGTGTGTTGGTGTCGAAAAATCAAAAAAATTTAAAACCTTTTAAACAGCAGATGTCCAGTATTAACGATGAACATTTCGCAACTAGCTGTTTACTTCAGGGGCCGCGGAGCGAGTTTTAGAGTGAGGGGGCAACTTTGAGTCAACTGAGAAATATTTTGCATGAGATACACCCTCTCACAAATTTAGAACACTAATTAAAGTCAGAAAAAAAG
>JAOBAY020132639.1:0-15769 GCA_025331085.2 Zoanthus sociatus | reverse complement strand
TTTGGCCAATGTATTCCATAGTATTGATCCACTATAACTAATAGATTGCTTATAACAATCCGTTCTTGGCAATGGAACAGCCAGTTTATTTTCTGAATTACGTAAATCTACAAGGCTGTTTACTTCCTTAGGCCTAAATAGATCCTCGAGATATTTAGGTGCTTTACCATTCATAATTTTCTTCATTAACTTCTTTTTGTGATCAAAGCGTCTTTTATCTAATGTTAACCACCCTAGCTCAGTCAAAATTTTACTTGATCGTATTTCCCAGCTAGATCTCGTTATAATCCTGGCAGCACGATTTTGGAGTCGTTGTAATTTTATAGCAAGGCTTTTATCCAAACCGTCCCAGACAACAGAAGCATAATCCAGATGTGGCAGGATAAGAGCCTTATATATGTTAACTAGAGTATCATGGTCAACATAGTCTCGTACTCTTTTAAGTAGACCAAGGACAGGGCAAACCTTTTTGTAGATATGTTCTATATGATTAGACCATGATAAGGTTTGCTCCAGATGAAGGCCTAACATCTTTACGCTTTTAGCCTGTTGGACTGGTCGGTGATCAATTTCGATATTTAACGTATCGTTTATAAACGGGCGTTTTTGCCTTGTTGTAATTACCATAAATTCCGTTTTACTAACATTGAGCGTGAGCTTATTTGCAATAAGCCACTGATTCAGCCTTTGTAGCTCATTATTGATTTGGTATTCAAGACTGGTAGTATTGCTAGCACTAAAAGTTAAGGTAGTATCGTCAGCATACATTGTTGTTGTAGTTGCTGCATCCAAACAATTAGGTAGGTCATTTATAAAAATTAGAAACAAAAGAGGACCAAGTATAGAACCTTGTGGGACACCACATCTTACGGATACTTTTCGCGATAGGTGACCGTTTACAAAGCATCTCTGACTGCGGTTTTCAAGATATGAAGTAAAGAAATTAAGGGCTTGTTCACTCAGTCCATATCTTTTCATTCTAGCAATCAGAATCAAATGGTCAACGGTGTCGAATGCTTTTTTCAGATCTATGAAAACAACACCATTTATTTGGCCTTTATCAATATTGAGACGCCACTCATCAGTTGATTTTAATAAGGTGGTTACAGTATTATGTAAAGTTCGGAAACCCGATTGGCAATTCGATAGCATATTATTGTCAGAAAGATATTTATAAAATTGATCATATATAGTCTTCTCAAAAACTTTGGCAATAACAGGGATAATAGAAATAGGTCTGTAGTTATTAACATCAGTGCAGTTGCCATTTTTAAAAACTGGAGTGACGCGTGCTAGTTTCCATTCATCCGGGAAAACCCCAGTGGAGATCGAGCTATTAAAAAGATCGGTAATGGAAGTTGCAATAACTGGAGCAGCTATTTTTAATAATTTACTTGAGATACCGTCAAGGCCAGTAGCTTTATTGTCGGAGAGCTTGAGCAATAGTTCTAAAACTTTAGTGGAACAAATAGATGTTATGGTAAACACTTTGTCCGTACTGGGAACATATTCATGAAATGATTTCATAGTTTCATCTGATTCAATCGACTCCACAAGTTTAGGACCAACCTCAGAAAAATGCTCATTGAAAGCTTCAGAGATGTGTACATTATCTGTAAGTGACTTACGACCAATTTCTAAACTTTTTACAAAACTGCGTTTGGTTTCTTTGCCGCATACTTCATTTAAAGTACTCCACAGCTTTTTAGGATTGTTTTTATTAACAATGCAAGCTTCTTTGTAATAACTAGCCTTACTTTGTTTAATGGCATTGTTCGTAGAGTTTCGTAACTTCTTACATTCATTCCAATCACTAGTTTCTTTTGTATTCATAGATTTGCACTTTAAAAAATCCCTTTTACGCATTAAATTTTCCCACTCACGGTTACGGTTAGCATTCGTAATATCTTCCCAAGAGACGTTTTAAGGTCATTAATAAGTAGCTCCCGTTTAAAATGCTTTAAGCAGCGCTTTTGTGCTGTTCTATGTCTTTTTATGCGGAAATGATTTAATTTTCTGACCATGAAAACAATATCATGTTCACTTATTCCACTTCGAATAACTCCTGAAACAGAAATCTTTTCTGGTGTTGTAGTTAGTAGTAGCAGTAGTAGAAGTAGTAGTAGTAGTAGTAGTAGTAGTAGTAGTAGCAGTAGTATAATACTACTACAAATGCTGCAATTACTACTATCACTACTACTATTACCATTAGTAATATAGTATTAGTAGTAGTAGTAGTTGTAGTAGCAGTAATAATAATAGCAACAGTACTTTTAAAACAGTAGCAGGTAAGTAAGTAGTATTGGCAACAAAGTAACATTCCCAATTTTTTACCTGGTCGCTGTTGGTAGATCTCCATCATCGTTAAGAGGCCAGCCAACAGCACTGGCTGGAATGTTGTGATCGTTCAAGTATTGTGCTGTTGCTTGTGTTGCATAAAGCTTGAAACCAAGTTGGTGCAGCTGAAGGGCTGTCGGAAGGAACTTCGGCTGGAATGATTGCTGGTAGAAAGAAATAAAACACCAAAATAAAGCTTACAGCCATGTTTACTGGAGAGATATAAAAACATAACTGTGTTATGGACGGTAGGATACGTTGTGTACGGGTAGAGATTAATAATTAATAATTAAATTGTAGAATTTATCCGCATGATTGAAACCTTACTTTTGCCTGTTTTCAATTGCTGTTAAATGTCTTTGAATTTACTTCGGGTTTAGCTGTTTCAAATCAGTTTTAACTTTCGACAACCACGCTTTTTTAATTCCTAGAACATGGCGCTTACGCCGTATTTCTTGTGAACCTTGCTCAGTAACTATTTTTCAACCGTACTTCGTACGGTTGAAGAAATTGTTGCTGCTAAAGAAGACACTAATATAACTGTACTCGCACGCACATGTTGTCTTTGCTGAGATTATTTTACATCCCACAACCATTAGACTTTTAAAGGTCTAAATTATATTACGTGGGAACCAAGCAAGTTTCCTTTCCACCTATGGTGTTCTGATAAAATCTAAAAAAACCAAAACAGCAAACCAGATCACGCTTTATTAAAACGACAATGGTACTATCACAGAGATTTACTACGCACGTGCTCCAACGAAATCCCCACCTTTTCGTCCCATAGCGTCTCGCATTGGTACTTACAATAATGAACTAGCTACGTTTTTGTGCAGTCTCCTACAGCCAACTATTTTATTCATAGTAGATTTTAGGCATATTGGCCTGAATGCGCCATCAGCAGCTGCAAGTGCGCATGTACTATCGGTAGTTGTGATTATTTTTCCAGCTACATCCCACAACCGTTACGCTTTTAATGTACAGAAGTATCGCCAAGCGCTCACCTGGATACCAATTAGAATGGATTCTTTCGGTAACTTGATTCCAGTGGACATCAGAGCTTTCAAAAATGCCGTGTGCACATTCTTTCCGAAACACGCCACCTGTAAAACAATTTGTCATCAGTAACGGTGGCCGGATAGATCAGAAAACGTAAAGGAATCCCTAAGATTGATCAGACCCAAAAATTGCACATACAAGCTAGTAGCTATTAAACTTGAAGTTAATGAATACACCATCCTCGAATTTGCTGCTGACGCTTTCTACAATGACAGCTGACTCAATTTGTACAGTGTTAGCCTCACTATGAAGTTAAATAGTAGTAAACACCAATGTAGTTTTACACTACTTACAATTGTGTGTTGTGTTGGAGGTGTGACTTTTCGCTCTCTCTCGCAAGTATTTTTGAATATTTGACATCAAAACGAGGCTAAGATTATATGAAATGAATCCGCATTCATTGAAGTCAGCAACAACAAGAAATTCGAAATTGGTTTGTGAGGCATTTACACCTTAAGCTTGTTTAGTTTCTTATTTTATTCAATCTCGTAACTCTGAAGGGCGCATAAGTCATCTTCAATAGTGTCGCTAGAGGCCCATGAAGTTACGAGTCTCTACTTTTAATGGGAGCGAACGAGCGATAGAACCTCGTGTCCATTTTTCACTGTCGCGGAAAATACGGTGGTTGTGGATTCGTAAAGCTATCAAAGAGTGGCACACCCTGCTGCAGGTGGGACACGGAAAGGGGGACTTTATGGGGTTCAGTTTGCAGTAGGTGTCCTTTCTAGCTCTAACTTTTCTCCCTTTCTGTTTTTCAGGCGTCTTATAAAAGTACTTAAAGTACACGTCATACTTAATAACCTCCGCCAAGCCACACGATTTTCAGCGACAGAATTTCCATTTCTCTGTATTAATGTCGGAAGACTTCAAGTCAACCTGATAAAAGTCACGATATCACCGAGGAGGACGTCATTGCGATACTTTCTTGTCCCCAAATGCCCGGAGAGAAGGTCCTTGGGTTTACATCCTTGTTCCATTTTTATGGTGTGTCCGAGTCATATTAACCTGACAGCATTGACTATATAGTTGCAACTTGCATTTAGATAGCACTTTGATGACAGTCACTTTGTCCTTACATTTAACGCCCAAAATTCCGGTGGAACACATTAAGTCGGGCTTCCTAATAATCAGTAATGCTGATCAATCAGTTGTACTCTTCCATTTTAGAATTGAGCGTTAGATTGTTGTTTTGATGCCATAATCTTTTGTTCAGCTTGGTCACGGTCGTCGCTGCTTTGCCACTTCTAGCACTGATTTCTTTGTCCGTTGCTGCTGCTAGGAACTTGAAGTTGTCTTCAACCGAAATTTTCTGTCCTTGATGGTAATGGAATTAGGACTCAAAAAGTGGACGTAGCAGTGCAGCCGTTTCAGGCCGGGTTGAAATTTCAGCGTGTGATTACAGGCGTATTTTAACATCCTGAGAAATTATTTCAGTCTTCTTAATACTGATCGTCTGTGCAAGCCATTGAAAGCTTGTCGAAAGCGATGTTGAAACTGGGCAGTATGCCCGGCACTGGCTCGGCAGCAAGAGCAGCCGGAAGATAGACTACGTTAGCACCATTAAATGCCAAACGGAATCCACTCTAGTTTCTCCTTGAAGAAAACCTTTCTTAAAAAGAGTGACCAAATGGCAGTGGTGCTATTAAACCTACAGCTGAGTTGGAGTTTAGTTCTATTAGCTATTGTTTTTAGCGCACGCACACTCACAGTTCAGTGCCCACCTTGAAAGAGTATTAATGGTTGGGTGGTCAATTTATTCACCAGACCACCCGACCCCTGTGGAGGCACTACCGTCTATCAATTCACGACCAGTTTGCCTTGCCTTTCTGCCTGATTATATGCAATAAAAGTTACACGTTGTTTTATTTACCGCGACGTGTCAATGCTAACTGCTAGTCTGTATGTATACGTAGCAAAATAGATAAAAAACCCACAAACTCCCTAAAATGTGTGTCATAGTACAAAATCCACGTATAAGCATGTTAATAAGATTAAAACGAAAAGTAGAGGTTAAAAGACTGAACACAACAGCAAACTAACAGATACATGAGGCTATCATGCTTACTTATCAGTCACAATATTGTATTAAATATTTAACGACCATCACTGTAGAACAAACAGATAACAGGTGTCATTCTTGGGAATCGAGATGAAAAGGTTTATTTCATAATCTACGGTATTTAAGGTACTGAACGATCCTATTACAGGTTGAGATTCAACAATATCTTTTAACTATATCTGGTGTTAGTCAGTCTGATTTCGCTTTAAAAGAGTTGTAAAATACTACACACCTCTCCAGTGGACGACATTTCACATCTAAGGATTGGATCTGCATCACGCAATCGGGGCCAGGAGAACATGGGAGCCTACAATAAACAAAAAATCAAACCACAATTAGCCAAATTAACCGGCAGTTAATATATAATACAATTTGTGTTTAAGTGAAGAAAATTTATCGTTCAGTGTTCAGTTGTTCAAAAGGCAATTAGCGCCGGATAAACCATGGTTAATTGTTTAACCCGTGGCTTTGCTTTCAGCCTTAAAGAGACGGATTTGATCTGCAAATTTTACGTTAATGTTTTTCCAAACAAAATTTAAACACTATTTTATTTCGAAAGTAATCTTTTCCTCGGAGAAGCAATGGCTGCTGTAATTTTTGCTTAACCCATGCAAGGTTAAATTTAAAACACCTTTGAACAATCCGCCACAGGCAATAAATAATTAATTGAAACATAAAGCGAAATAATTCTTTCTTTTCTCTTTGCATTACGAATTAATTCCGTCGTTTTGTGTTCTAAAAAATATCTTTTTCTAATTCGTAACAAGGAAAACAGAATAAACACATCTGAGCATACATTATCCGGACCTTGCTTATTCGGATTGTTTGAATAATAGAATTACGTTGTCGGGATAAGTGTTCTTATAAGTTTAATGAGGAGCTGAATCCTAACTTTATTTTTTTTTGCGTTGGCGTGCATATATTTGATCTGTTTATCTATTTATTAAGGGCTAGCAAAACCCTTGAAAGGGCACAATATTGCATTTTTATCGCGGGCTCAGAACAGTTGCCTATGACGCGTTATAGCGTCAAATGGAAAGTTTACGCTGCGTTTATCGCTAGACGTTCAAAAAAGGCTTACAACTCGTCACAAAGAAAGGAAAGTAGTGTTTTTACGTTGTGACGTCACCATTAAAAACCTTATTAAATTGCGGGCGCAAGTATGGCTTCTCTCTTAGTCAAGATTTAGCACATTTAATTTGTTATCTATTTCTACGGACTGGGATTGAGAAATCGGTATAAAAACACATTATCCCAAACACAAGTGGTTTAACATATCAAAAAAAGTTTTAAAGTTCAGCTTCCCTTTAAAATGAATATGTTCCAAAACAAAAGAAAATTTTCAATTTGTTGTTTTAAAATAATTGTACAGCATTTTGGTTAACCATAATGAGTAGATAGTTTATGAACACAGAATTGTTTATTTGACCCAGTTCAAAAGAATTCAAACCGTTGTTTTCATTGCGCTAAGCGCTCTCACATATTCGCTTGCATATGGGGAGAGTTAAGTAATATTTACAAACAGAGAAATAATATTTACTTTGATGCCCACATATCCCGTTGGACGAATGGATGTGTCTAAGTGGGGTAGATTTTCCATTTCAAGAGGTTCGTTCACCATTACGTTCGTGGCGACGTTGATGAAGTCTGTACCAACCGTCTTTGATATAAATGGGAAGGAGCGGGAAGCACGCAGATTACATTCGATGATCTACAAGAAAAAAAAATAGAAAAGTAAAAGTAATAATATGGAGCTCCTAAAACGTTACAATACTAACTAGTTCTAGGGTGAATCGTATTGCAAAAACAATCCATATATTTCTTGTGTTGCGTGACCGTACGATGTGACGAACTGCGCGGTAGGCACCATCAGAGTCGAATGAGAATTCAGCGGCACGTTACCGTAGCTTTTGAACAAATACTAATGATTCACAGTTAAGCTGTTATGTTATTGGCTTTTAGACTACAAGAGTTTTTTGTAAGCTTTGATACGTTAAGTAAATATAACCCGTTTTGTTCTGTTCGTTTGTTGTTTTAGGTTTGTAAACGAGCTTTTAGAACGGGTCATTCAGAAAAACGTGTTGTGAGTAAAACGTTGCGTAGAGCCCCAGTCATTAAGGTTTGGTAACAATATTTTCATCACTAATATCTTAAAATGAAAACACACCCAGTGACTGGGTTCTTATAACCCACAAAAGACGAATCAATTTTTGGAACAAAATATAGCATATTTCAACAATTTGTCCATTACCAATGATCTTTTTCCTTAAATATATTACATTTACAGGCATTCTTAGAGCCCTAAGGAACTTTTTAAGGCAAAAATAGGGATTTTTAAATTTGAATTTTAAGGAATTTTATGGATAAGATGGCTTAAAAATAAGAGATTTTAGAACAACATTACAAGGATATATATGCACGTATGTTGGATGTATGTTATATTATCTCCAAAGGTATTCACTAAACATTATAGGCCAATCATAATCAAAATGACCCCTTTTGGATGACGTCATGGGAATAATAATAATAATAATAATAATAATAATAATAATAATAATAAAAGATTACCTTTTTTAGAATTACCTAGGTATGAAGAATTTGCCCCTATAAACTGAGATGCAAGGTTTACATCTGAAGCTAAATTCATTCAAAGCAACAGTAACAGACATAGGGACAGCGAAGACTGAAGGATTAAGAGCTGACGTCTTCAGAAGCAGTCGAAGCAGATGTTGTGCACCTCAGCGTCATTGGGCGACCGAATAATTACAGAAAATAGTCCGAAATGGGTGGAAAATAAGGGATTTTAGTAAACAGAAGGGAAAACAGTAATAACCTCTAGCAATTTAAGGCCCGTAAAATTTCCTTTTTTTAGTTCCAATAATAGATTTGAATTTTCTATTTAAGGACTTACCAACTCGATGTATCAAAAACAGCATTTGGACATTAAAGTGTACCAGTATTTTCAGGGGATTCTAAGTTTAGCAAAAGCTCTTTGATCTTTTGAATTTTTGGCTTTGTAACCGAATTAGAAACTCAGCTCGTATTCTAATAAGAAAAGAAAACTAAAACGTTTTTTGGGTACACGAACCACGAATGCATTATGATAGAAATAAATCTACATATCCCTTACATAGTCAGCTTGAACATTTAGCAAACATACCATAATTTTATCATTTTTAGCAAGGAACTGACAGTTGAATGGACCAGTTATTTCAAATTTCTCAGCAAGCTTTCTAGTTGCTTCTTTGATCTGAAATAAAACATCAAGAATTTAAGTATTTCAGACTAGTTTATGTACCTTTTGAGTCAAAGAGATAAATCCTAGCGGCCCAAGAAGCCGGCGCCTACCTCCAGTTTCTGTAGTGTTAAGCGGATGAGAGTCTATGCCTCCCCTGGACCGGACACTAATCTATCACAGGTTAGTTCCCAGAAGACGCTGGTACTCATTTACCGACCTTTTAAGGATGGAAAGCTGAGTTACCTTAGATAGATTATCTATAGTGTTAAGCGGATGAGAGTGTTTGACTCCCCCTGGACGGGACACCAATCCATCACAGGTTAGCTCTGAGCAGACGCTGGTACTCATTAATCTACCACGGAATGATGGAAAGCTGAGTTAACTAGGCAGAAATGGAGGTCACACAAACATTCAGTCTCAACAGAGCCGGGATTGAATCGGGAGAAGGAAGAAATCTTACCAACTGTGCCAACCATGAACCTTTTTATTAACATAATATAAGTTTTTAACTACCACTGAATAAAAATAAATGATAAGCAACACTTTTTCATTTAAAAGGCTACTAACTTACTGATATACAAAGCGAGTAACCTAAATCCTGAAGATGTTGATTCGAAAAAGAAATCAACATTGTTCTTGCAACCAAAATCTAAGAGTTGGAGTCCAATATTTAACATCTAGAATGGATATAACTGGTAAAATGTAAAATAAAAATAGAAAAAATAATTTCATTCGTTGCCGGTTGGTGGAACTTGGAATTCAGTTAAGAAAATCCGGAGTCTGTTCAAAGGAATTTGGAGGGAATCCGAAGATAAGCTAAAATCCAGAAAAGGAAAATTAGAGTCCATTCCGGGGAATGAAGAATCCAGGCAATAAACAAAATAATCCAGTAAAATGAACCTAGAATTTCGTCAAGGGAATAGAAAACCCAGCAAAGAGAATTTGTCATTAAAACCTTTTGGATTACTTTACGTGGAACGATGGAAGGGTAAAAAGCATAATAAAATGACCTGAAACGTGTAATTTATAGACTGTAAGCCTCGCATAAATAGTATTAATACATCCTTTTAGCACGTTTAACAGACTGTTCAAAACTAATGAGTCCTGTAGGTAAAAAACGTTCGACTACAAAATGAGAAGCGGCATGGGTACTAAAATGACCATGAAAGATTGTACAAGTCCTTGGACAGCTTCAGAGCCGAAAGTGAAGAGAGGGAGCTTTTCAATATTACGAGAAACGATTTATTTCCTCTCACTCTCAGAATTCCTTTCTTTTTGTAATAAATGTAATAACAACTGGCTACATCTGAAATTTATGATCTTACTTCAGTTTCTGATTCATTCAAAATACTTTAGCTATTAGTGCTGACTCTTAAAGACAACATGTTGATTCATTGGGTTAAGCATGCGCAGTTCTGTCGACCCAAACAAGCTATCCAGGCGTGTGCGATCATTTTAGTACCCAGTATTTTACTCGTTTTTGTAGTGGACAATGAAGCCAACGCCAATCTGAAAAGTCCAATAAACAAAAATATATTATTTTAAAGGCGGCACGGTTGAAGTAGTAAAATTTCTGCCTTCCAACCACAAGCTTACAGGTTCAACCGGTTCTGCTGAGATATGAAATTTTGAGTGACCTTATTTTTCACCCATACGAGATCGAGTAGCATCATCTGCTGGGAGCTTGTCTGTCATCGAATAGTGTCCCGTCCCAAGCGAGAATGGAAGACTCTCAGCCCCTCAACACTACAAAAACCAGAGATAATCACTGGCTTTAAGGAGCTCGGAAAATGATTTCATCATCATCTCATTTCTCCTTATGTGGAGATTGCGGCCTGAAGGAAAATGATTTAGCATTACAATTTTAGTGAAAGAAACTAATAATTTAAAAAATAGGAAGTCTGGAGAATTTTTCAAATATAGTATCACAAACTGATAGCAAACTCTTTAAGATGGAAACGAATCCTGTTAAAAATTAAAGATCCAGCCGCCATGAACGGTGCATAGTAGGATTACCTTGTTAATAGTAGACAAGCTTATCGTCTGTGGTGGTAGAATCAGGGTTGCATCACCTGAGTGGACCCCAGCGTTCTCTACGTGTTCTGAGATTGCGTGACACACGACCTGCAGTGAAAATAAGTACCTATTGTTGAACTTTGTTCAATATTTATATTTAAGAAAAGTCTTTTCTGGGCGTTACCCTGGAGCCGTTTGTAGACGTTACCCTATATATCCTACATAATATTCTGTATATATAGTAGTTATGCAATGGTTTCACGTGGGATACCGTGGAATATGCAACGCGTCAAATGTATTTTCCCTATTCACACGAGCCTTTGGGCGAGTGTGTATAGAAAGAAAATACATGTGACAAGTGGAATATCACCCGTTGGATACAACCCCTTGGATACCGCAGAATATGCAAGGGCTTTCCAGGCCTCTGATTGGTTGTATTTTTTAAGGCATGGGATAAATAGCAATATTCTATACCCAATATTAAATCACTAGTAACTCGTTCAATTTAATTAGTTGTCAACAGCGAAATTTTAGCTTTAATAGACAAAATCATATCAAATTTTGAATAACCAGTAACAAAGCACCAAAATGTTGCTGCAGCCAATCCCATCCCCTCCCAAAAAGACGAACAATTAGGACAAAAAAGTGCCATTTAGGCTTATTATCAGTTATTCTGGAATTTCACGATGAAAACTTGAAAAATAATGCGGCATTGGTAGCCACTTGCACAGCGGTGCTCGGGGGAAATTATGTAACTTTTCTTCAGTGCTGCTGGTTATTAAACCAAAATGGCGCCTGATGACAATTTAAACACGTTGAAAGTGGGATAAAGTGGCATGTTTTATAGCGTTTTAGATTGATTTTATAAGATAAAAAAGCATATTTCAATAAAAATAAACACAAGTGATTGTCATGAATTTCTCAAAATTACGTGTAAAGGATCTATTATTTACACAAACCTTTCCGTTATGAGCAACTGCATCCATTTCTATCTCGCGAGCTCCTTCAACAAATTTAGTCATCACCACTGGATGTTCCTGAAATGCATGACAACTGGTTTTCTTGATTCTGTTTCAAAATCTTACATAAGGAATTTACCAAAATGTTTTCGAAAGCAGTTAAAGTCTAAAGGAGAATTTCCAGGATAATTTTATACTGACAGGAACTTACGTGATGATTAAAGGTAAAGTGACAATCAAAACGCACAATTATGAATTATTGAATAATGAAATGGCTTCTACAACACGTGTTCATTAGGTGGCCTAGTTCCATCAATGATTCCATTTTCATTTATCCTTAAACCCTCAAAAACAAGCCCACTGGCTTTTTTCTTTTAAGCTCTTAGAAGTGCTTTTTTCGAGATTTGCTTAAGTTTTTCAAAGTATACACTGGACTTTAGAGATTATTTTTGCAAACTCAAAAGGGTGCTGCTTCTGCTGCTGCTTGTTCTTTTTTTTGACATTAAGCTCACTTGGTATTAGTTATAATCTATTATAATCTCATACGTAGAAAATGTTGCTTGAGTCAAAAAGTATACACTAAGAAACGTTTAGGTTCTAGAGATATGAGCTAAGATTCATCTCACACCTATTCTTGAACTAAACAAAAATGAAATTAAATAACAGATAATCTAGAATAGTTCATTAGTACGATCAGAAAATTGGATTAAAGAAAACTTTGGCAACATCGAACTTAAAACCATATACAACTTTTAGGACTAAGCACGTGCGATACAAAAATTCAAAATTTAATTTTATTGATTTCTAAACAGTTTATCTTTTATAACAAGGTTAACCAAAACATCCCAGAAATATCGAAACTTATGCAGAAGTTAAAGAATTTTTAGAAAAATTTATCTTCTGCCGAAAAAGACGGAAAACAAACACTTGTTAATGATAAATGGAAACCTTTCTTCTGCTGATACCTGATATTGCATTACAATGCTTAATACTCTTCTATCATAGTTTTCCCTTCTTTGCTGCTTTTTATGTATAAATAGGAAAAATCATGAGGGCGTAATAGCTTATTCGTTACACATATCCTAAATGCGTCATTAATAAACAAATAAAATAAAAAAACTACAAAAAAAGACTGTTGTTACGAAAAAATCATTTAGGTAAAGTAGCTTTGAAGCAACGAATATAATTTGTATTTGAGATGTCTGTGATCAAAACAGTAAATGGAGGGAAAGGATCGGCAACTCACCATGGAGACTCGGCTTGCCTCCTCAAGGAATGTTCTCAGCTCCTGTGGACTGTATGCTACGTTCATAGCAGAACCACTGTTGAAGGCAAATCAATATTAATTGTTTGAACAGATCATTTTACTACTGGGCACACCGAGGTGTTGAAAATGTGATAAGCATTAAGTTTAAACTATGGTCTTTTTTCAAGCCTTGCAGAGCGAATTTCAGTAAAATGTTATTTGCTATAAACATATTTCTTCCTAACTTAATCTAATCAGTATTTCAAAAGAATCATAAATTTTTTCTTAAAGAAAAAAAATGTTGCTTGAGTTTTTGCTTAACCCACGGTTAAAGTTATCTAGCCTCTGAACAATCCAGCCCAGTAAAAACAAGGGGCGGAGAAAGCATCATTTCTATACTAATCTATTTAAAACAAAAAAAAAACATATTATGTGCTCCTTCCACAATAAAAAAAATATTAATCTTGGTAGTTCCTCAAATGTATACAGATTCATTCTCGAACCCATTACCTAATTCCCTGATACATCAAACCAATTCAGCTTCCTGGATCATTAAGCAAGTTTCATGTTTTTTGTTTTATTTGCACATTCTTGTAACAGTGCCTACTTTTGTTTAATATATGCAATTGTGCACTACATTCACGTGATAGAAACGCTTATGATTATAAAAATAAAAAGGAACTTTGTAAGAGGCTTAGCTCTTTTAAGAGTTGATCAAACTTTAAGAAAATTACAATTATATTATGTTTTCAATCATTTAGATTCCTGGATTGTAAAACTTTTATGGATTTTTTGTTATTTTCAACCCAAGGCTTTCGTATAGCTTCAGAGTCTGGTGATGAATGAACTACGTATATTGTTTTATCTGATAAATTCAGGATAAACTTGTTGATACGATTATTAAATCTACCTTTCAAAAGAAGTAAAATGAATAATGTACGGCAACGTATTTTAAAACGTTTTTATAACCGGTTAAAAAGGAAGCCTGTTTTGGTTTGGCAAAATGAAGTTTAGGAAGGATAAAATTCTAGGTTTGAGCAGCAGCGTTATCGATATCCAATGCTAAAATGTTGCAAATCATCCAGTTACCTCAGCACAAATGAAGGTCGCAGGAGACAAGGATAACCAACATGGGCTGCAAAGTCTAATGCATCATCCTACAAAGTAAACATGTTCACATGAAAACTAATTTCTATAGTTTGTTGCTCTGTAAAAGTGGCAAAAAGTACTGATCTCTATAATATGCCTGCAAAAGGTCGACTTACCACGCTGTGCAATGCTCTCCATGGTGCTTGGTCAACACCAATTTCATCCATGATGGCCGAGAATACAGACCTACAAAAATTCGTGTTGTTTTAAACATTAAATGTAACAAACACTTTGTAAAGGTGATTAAGCAAATATTGTCCTGGCAGGTCCTGAAAATGCAATCAGTTCAAATAACCTTTAAAATGCAGGTTTGGAAAACAGGAGCATATAACAATTGTCTAGAATAAAGTATAAATGATATCAGACTGAAGTAAAAAGAATCAGAAGACAACGGACATATTAAAGTGATTTTACTAATATTTGTGTTTTAGTAATACGAAAGGAATAAATAAAACAAACTTCCGAAAAAATTGGTATTTGCCAAGAGCGGCAATCGAACCAACGTCTCGCTGTATTCTAGTCAGGAGTGCTAAATACTACATCATGAGGCATCATCATGCTGGCAACGTAACTTTCTCATGATTACTTGAGTTGTTTAGTGTGTGAGGATTCACGGGTCCAATTTTATTCATTTGAGTAAGATGCAAGAGCGGCCAAATAATACTGTACTGTGTTTCACTTCATTATAAGGCTCAGTTCAATTGAATGAGGGATATATGAAACAACAGAACGGCTCGGCCCAGACCTAGTTAAACAAATAATAAAAAATTATTTGTTGTTCAGTAGTACGAAGTGAATAAAGAAATACACACGTCCGAAAAAATTGGTCGTACGAGTGTATTTATTTATTCAAAGCGATTTTAGTAGGTTACCAAAACTATGAAAGGAAATTTATATCGTATTCCTAAGAACTAAGCAACGTTGTAAACACAAATAATGAGAGTAGGTAAATATATCGAGACTACTGAAGACGGAATGTCCTTTGCAACTTATCGTATAGTGATGACAAATATCCTATACCCCAGATGAAAATTATTTACAGAAAGAATTGGAGAAACATCTTAGAAAAAAAGAAGAAAAATGATCCTGGATGTTGTGGTTTTTAAATCAAAACGATCTGCAGAACTCAAGAAAACTAAACTTTAAAACAACCAAAAGAAATTGTGGAGACAAAGCAAATTACCTTTCCTCTGCCCTGTCAATCATCTGGGGGGACGTTCCGAGAATTTTAACTCCATTTTGGGACAAAGGAAGAGCCAAGTTGTTTGGTATCTGACCACCCACAGAGATAACAGCTCCACCACATTGCTGTACAAAATCACGAGAATAATTAGTTATATTGCTACTTCCACTACAGTAAATAACCGCAAATACGAACCGGGATTATTCAATTAAGCAAAAAAGGTTCTCATATAAATGGTACTTAAAGTGAATTTCGGTTCTTAAAACAAATTCTTAAATTTTTATAGAAACTTTTTTGAAGTACGCAATACAGTACTTTTGCTTTAAAGCAAATTAAATGTGCAACTTATTTCAAGTGAGTTTTAAGTATAAGATGATTTTATCCAGCGCTTTCAACCTATAAACCTCTACAGATTCTGAATAGGTTGTGAAGTGAAGGAGATTTAAGTTTAAAATTTTAGCGTCACAAATCCTTATTATCCAGGATCTTATACGCAGAATTTCACTATGCTTGCACTGTTGGC
>JAOBAY020132578.1:0-15771 GCA_025331085.2 Zoanthus sociatus | reverse complement strand
ACAGCCTCTTGACGCTTTTTGTAGAAAACCTGTTCGCGAGTATGAGGGGTGGTAACACCAATACCCCAATGATGCTCGATTTCTGCCTGAGATTGCCCAGATGTATCAATGAACAGCTTAAGCGTGTGAGCACTACTAATTTCAAGTACTTCACAAACCTGAGAGCCTCATACTATTTGGAACCCAAACTAGGGAATATCCAGGTCCATTTCAAGAAACTGGCTAAGATTCCTAAGCCAATAGCCAGTTCGCTTGCAAAAAAGCACAAAGATGAGCTCAGCAATTGGGCGATGCAGCACGGGAAAGCAGTCAGGCAAAATACTACAATAAATTTTTCCACAAAGAACAAACCCGGCACTCTTCCTGTTAATCTGTATACACAAGCACCTCCCGCAATTTGAAGTTTAATTTACTTACTAATTTTAAACATCCCTAATATAGTACTTCCGAGACTCTTGATTTGTTTTGAAATAATATTATAAACGAAAGTAACCATTATTTAGTTGCAACTCGTACATAGATAATACTTTTTTCAAAACTTCAAAATAACTTAAAGATTTCCAGGATTCTTTACTTGCAGTGTAAAGTTCTGACTTGAAACCAGACATGTAAACAGCAGGCGACAATTTCACAAATAGAAATTATTGCATGAAATTAACATTTTTACATTTACGATTTCCTAGTTTTGTAAAACTTCAAATCAGTAAAAAGAATTTGAATAAAATGGTATGTTGCCAAAATTTGTAGCAACTACGAGGCATCTTAAAACCAACTCGCTCTTATTTTGTTATTTGAACAAGTAGTTTTCACGTGGACTTACACAAAAATATAAACAGTATAAAGTAAATATTCTTTTAAACCCTGTTTATATTTGGCGCTCTTTACAGACATCCGCTACCCGAAGGAATTTGGCTCTCAGGAAAGATATTAATCGCTTCTGTTGCAGAAAACACTCCATCGCGCTTCAATGGAAAGTGTACAAATAATAAACTAAATTCAATACTTGTTCGACTTACCAGGTTAGAATGTTAAATTAAAAGTGTTCTATTCCTCTTGAAAACAGGCTTAAGATCAGCTTGAGTGAAAGGTTTACGTTTCAGTGCCATTTCACTTGGAAATATAATTTGAAAGCAGAAAAATATTTCGACCGAAACAGATTTAAAAAATTCTCCCGGCCACTGAAATTAATAACAGTGCGACTTTATGCCTCAGGGTAGCCGCAGTTGGGTGATGATTGTACTCCGCTGTATCTCCCAATGAGTCTGGTTTGGTACTTGTCACCAGGCATGGCAGTGTTTTTAACGTTTTTTCTGTCCCATATTTCGACTGTCACGAATAAAATGGCGTCTTTCAAGGTGGTTTCGTCGAACAATGAGTGGGCTGGCGACTCAGAAAAACATTGATTGCAGTTCTGTGGCCATGATAATATCGCAAAACTCTTCCCTCGACCGTGTCTAGGTGATGATTTCGAAAAGGTTTGGAATTCAAGGTGAAAATGCCCTTAGAGTTGAGCAGTTCGATGACCCTTCGACAGATCCTGCCTCCTACCTTTTCTTCTATTATCACCGGTCTCGCACAAATTCAGCCAAGATATATTGTATGGATTCATTAACACGCTTTGGAATTTTCATTGGATTTTATTGCTATTTAAGGTAAGAAATTCATGTTTAATTAAGTTCATATAAATTCCCATATATTTATGTAAATTAACTGTACATGTAAATCAACACTAATATCTAGAGCCTGGGCTACCTGTGGCTTAATTACGAACCTGCGTCAATTGAACTTTTGTTTCATCCTGCCTCCGCATAACAGAGTTTATCTTCTCTGCAGTTTCCTGAAAATGTGCAGCAACATCCTGATTCGGCATTGTCATTTCAACTAGTAGCCTGCAACAGTAAATAAGCCAAACAACGTGACGAAAGAACAGTTTTATTAACTATAAGTGAACAACTGTAGTCACAAGATGGCGGACTAACAACATAACAAAACTGATAGGCGTTGCTCGCATATGTGCACGCATGTATAACTAACAAATGTCCGCAGGCGCTAAGAGTCTGCTGGCGCTGTTGTATTTCTCTTCATCGTCTTTATCCATTGGTTGATTTTTTACTTCTTCGAAAGAGAAAGGAAGCTCAACTGATCCTTACCGTGGCCGAGGGCGGCCATGTTAAGTCAAAACTGGAAAGTCGCAAGTGGCAATCAACAATGATTCACTTTCCACTTGCAACTTGCCAAGTGCAACTTACAACTTGCCACTTGCAACTTACTACGGATATATTGAACTCGTGTACAACATAGATAATTAAATAACGTTCACAATATATATATATATAGATATAACTAGAAGTAATTGAAAATTAGGGAAGTGCATTCGTTAGGGTGGGAGATTACCAAATGGTGAGGGAGGGTAGGTGGTGGTGGAGGGAGTAATTTATGAAAGGATGTTTTTTTTCTACTCTTTAAAATCAAGGCATTGACAGATGATCGATGCTATGTATTTTTCTAAATCAGAACAGTAAATGGATATTGATAGTTAAGCGTTTCCCTAGTTATGTTGGCATGACACACTCTGTTAATCACATGATTTAACCAGTGGGATAGTAATTATTGACAATCAGGATAACACAATTCAATGGCTTGTTTATAGCAATAATTAGGGATAAGCAAATTGTGTTTGTTAAGTACAGTGAAGTGTTTTTCAGAAAGAATGGACTTCAAGTTTTTTTCAAGCAGTTACCATATACCAATCGTAAACAAAACACAACAATTAATTCATTTCACCATCAGTATCTTGGTAATGGATTTTACAAAACGATGATGGCCAATACAAAGGAATAGTATTACAAATCTGAACAAATGTCATACTGTGCTTAACAGTATAATTCACTAAATTTCATTTTCATACAAGTAACATTCACAACTCAATATGTTCAAGTGTTTGTGTTCACTTAATTGTAAGTTACTTTTGATGAAGATGCAAATTAATCTAACAATAACATTATATAGAATCGACACCGAAGATAACACACTCTGGATACAATACTTTCTTCAAAATGAATAATAAAACACAAATATAGTAAGAGTTTGTGCTTAACAGTATAGGTTCACTGTGTTTAACCGAATAAGTAATTACAACTCAACATGTTCAACTTGGTGTCACTTGCAAAAATTGTTTAAGTGGCAACCGACATTCAAAATCTTGCTCAACATTTGTCGAGTCCGACGAGGTAAACTGCAATCCTATGGCGCATTTTCAGGGTCAAAATTAGATATGCATTTAACTTTTGAATTAAAACTTCTTAGTAAATCTTTGAAACAAATTGTGTTATTTTTCAACAAATTACTTTGCAAATTAAAGGACAGATTACACACACATTTCTTGCAATTGATGCATTGCTTGCAAACATTACTTAGAAATACTCATTACTTGCGAATACACACTTCTGAATTTACATTACTTTTATACACACATTACTTTTGAATTTACATTACTTGCAACTACACTTTACTTTTGAATTTACATTACTTGCAAGCACAGATTACTTGTGAATTCGCATTAGTTGCGAACACATATTACTTTTGAATTCACATTCGAACACTCACATTACTTGCAAACTGTCACATTACTTCCGAACACTCAAGTCAATTGCAAACACACATTACTTTTTGCGGCGCGTTAGTGGGGTCAAAATTACGTCACCAGTCACGTGAACGAATCCATCACGTTTTTCAGTCACGTCAGTCCACAGTTCATGTAATGCACCTATCAGCGGCTTTCCCCTGGGGTTGACCCCTGGGCTGTCCAGGGAGATAGGTGGGAGAATATAGGTAGATTGGTGCCAGTTATCGCCTGCGGGGTCGGGGAAATTTGCGACAATGATTTTCTGACTAAAAAATGGGGTGGGGGATTGTACTAAAATCATTTTCACCAAGAAATAGCTCTTGGATCGAGTCTGGTTGTACTTTGAGACTGATATTTTGGGCTGCCTGTGCATAAGGATGACCGAAGAAGAGGCAGAACTTCTTGAAAAATATTTTTGTGGCAATTGCTTGTTGATTTGAGTTATTAAAAAAATTAAATAAACATTTTAAATCAATGATGACTTATATTGTCATTTCTGTGTTTAATGAACCAATCAATCAATCAATCCAGTTTAATGCAAAATCAAAATGAGGGAGATTGTGGCTCACTGAATTCCTAGACCAGGGGACTTTCAAAATGATAACTTCCCCACCCCTGGGGAAAATCATCAACATTGTTTATGAATTTTTACAATCTCCCTGGACAGCCCGGGGGTCAACCCCAGGGAAAAGCCGCTGATAGGTGCATAAGACATATATTATTGATATATTGTCAGTGTATATTGCTGACTATTTCCTTGTGAGATTCTTTATATAGAAACTCTTCTATTAGCCCCTTTCAAACGATGATAGTTGAGCATGATAGTTTCAACTATCATGTACGTTTGAAAGTCAACTATCATCAGCTATCATCGACTATCATTGAGGTTGAACATGTTCAGATTTGACATGATAGTGGATGATAGTTTTTATCGTTTGAACGCATGATGCCAGTCGATGATAGTTTTTCGGTCAGCAGCACTAGCGACTGATCGAGTGATTGCGTGATTTATTTTTGACTATCGTCAACTATCATGGCTCGTTTGGACGCATGCATGCATAATAGTTTTCAACTATCATAAACTATCATCCAACGTTGGAAAGGAGCTTTAATGTCCACTGAAAATGTTTGACATTTAATTTAAAAGTTGTCCAAAAAGTAAGGGAGTGAGATATAAATCCCGGAGGGGGGGTACTTTGGGGTAAAAAGGATAGGGATGATCGTCGGGAAATGTGAAAATATACCCTAACGAATACCAAAGCGTAAAAATTTTCGACCCTAAAAAATACCTCGTAGCAAAAATGATCCCTAAAAAATTCTAAAACAGGAGTAAATGACTAGGCCGTTTTGTTTTTGCACCCCTAAAAAATACCGTTTCAATAAAATAACTTCGAGTTTTCTCCGAAAACCCCTAAAAAATACCAAATTGCCAATTTTGACCCCTAAAAAATACGACGATCATCCCTATCATACCAATGTAGGGAGTACCCCCCCCGGGAGTTAAGTGCTTCATAAACAGCTAGGTCTCGGGTACACAACTAATATACTTTACTTGAAGACTTAGTTGTCAAGGATATTTCTGAATTAAACAGTTATTTAATTATATCATAAACAGGCTGTGATTTTATATAGTTTACTAATCATAAACAAAGTATAGCTTTGGAGCTCAGGCAGCCAACACCCCCCTACCCTAACTTAGGGTAGGTATCCCCTTTCCCTGGCACAAGAGTTGACCTTGTACAGGCTTGCTAGACCTGTGCATTTGAGCATTTTAAATGAAAAACTTGAGAATAGAAATCTGACATAATTTTTATCACTAGGTATTAATTAAATTCTGACAATTCCTAAAATAATTACAAATACTTCTAATCTTCAACATAATTATTATAAATAAGGGATAATATATTAACAAATCCTATGAATTGTGGTTGGTTTGGAGTCTTTCACATAACACGTTGACAGAAAATAAATTTGTACAAATACTAACAGCTTAGCAGCAGCCATATATTAAAATCAGTCAGTAATTAAAAAATTAAGCTTTGCTCGGCATTTGACCAGAGTGTACTTCTCGCGATCAACTTACCCAAAACAAAAACAATTCTTTGACCTGCAAATACAGCATCTTCCTCAACATCTGATTCAGATGTGATGATGTTCTTCTCCATGAGGTCTTTATCACTGTTAACTGGAGATGGTGGGTTTGAAATGCCACCGATGGGTGGTAAAGGCTCTTGCTGTTTTATCTTAAAGTTTTCTTCTACCTCTGTAGAAAACAAGCATGATTTTTCACCAGACTCTGTCTTGATTGGTCCATTGTTTTGGGGGATGGGTGGGAGAGGACTTTTCTTAACATCAAGGAAAGTGTCCCACTTGATGTTTTTGTCCTGCTTTGCCCGGGAAATGCAGTCCTCAAGAAAAGTTAAAGGGTCATCAGGCTTGTTGTACAACAGACCTGTCAGCATTCCCTGTCAAACAAAATACACTCCTTTATTATATATTTTGCAAGGAAAATCGCGTGCAGATACTTATTTCTTTTTCTACTAATTTCATTTCCTTCTATTTGTATTATAAAATTTATATATACTAGATACATACTATATCTTACCAATGAAAAATATCCCTAGCTATGTACTTTTAGTAACTCAAACAACAAACCAAAACTTGAAATATCGGCCCTTATTAAATACTAAATTGCTATATAACGGAAAAAAATATTACGTAAAATTTTTACCAAAAATTATGGCAAATATAGCAGTTTTCTTGAAGATTTTAAAGCAGGTGCCAAGAGCATAAAATACATATCTAATACCTTTTTTTAAACAAGGTGTAAAATGTAATAAAAAACTACTAAAAATAATAAATTATACAGCTACGGCAAAAATAATTTATTGGTACCTATAGTGTTGCTGGCAGTCTCGTGCACTAATTGTGTTATTTTTAAATTGTTTATTGAACCAGGTAACTAAACGAGTAACTAAAATGGATAACTATTGTCAATATAACAAATATTGATTTACCGCGATTTACGATGCCAATACAATGAAATAAATAGAAAGAGTCTAAGAGTCTAGATACTTATGTAAATTGAAATATTACTATCATCTCATTATAAACAATCCTGTCTCTCGAACACATTCGATTGCCATCTAATACAATAAAACGGATATCTCGCGCGACTAAAAACGACCACAAGGTACTATTTAAGGGAAGTCCCGCTGGGACAAATATTTCAGGTTTGGGGCTCGTCATGTTTATTTTTAAATTCAAGAGTGATGACGGCTTTTGTAGTTTGTTGAGATTATGTTTTTCTAAAAAATGTTTTCATTGGCCTTCAATCAGTTAATAAAAAGTGACTTTTGAACCTAAACGCCTGGCAGTAAACTTTTGTCACCATAAAACTTAACCTAGCTCTTGCTTTTTATTTTGGAAACTGAAGATATTTTATATTTTGAGAGCTTGTCATCTTTATTCAGAGTTTTTTATAGCGGAAAATACTCAGTTCTGATACATTTGGTTCCTCCCTAGCTTTTGGCTTTGCTCAACCATAATTTCAACCTTTTCTTGACGTCAATCAAAATGAAGTCTTTCTGTAAAAAAGGTCACTCACAACTTAAAAACCGAAAAACTTTCTTGAAAAATTAGACGTTCTAATAGTTTTCAGTTTTTTTAAAATCGACATTAAAAACAAGCACTATGATCTTGAAAGTAGAACCGATTCAGTCCAAAACCGGGGTAAAATGTTTTTGTTAGTGTTGAATCGTGACCAGAAACTTTCAAGCTGTATTCCTCACAATCCTTGAAAAAATGTTAGTAAAGGAAAGAGCATTAAGCTTTCAGCTTGTTCTTTTTATTTAACTTGATACGTGTTCATAATCATATGACCTTAGACTTAAAGCTCTTAAACTTAACTCTCAACTTAGCTGATTCAAATGTCATAGATATTAAATAATTATTAGTATTAATAATATGCACTCTACAATCTTCAAAACCAACACCATGTTCTCCACCGTTTCTTTCCTTCGTAAAATAAACATATTCCGTCGCAAGTCTGTAAGATAAAAATAGGAATTGTAGGATTTCCTCAATCTTCTTCTCTTATGTAAGGCATGACAGGATGCTCGTATGGAGCAGTCATGCAAAATATTCACTCTGATTAAAGGTCAACAAATGTTTATATCGAGTGACATTAACCACTTTTCAATTCATATACTAGCTAAGTATCATTTCAGTTTAATTGCACAGCTGTATTAAGTGTTTTGAATTACTTTTAATCCAAGTTACGAGATCCAATGCAGATTTTATCTCGTACGCAGTTGAAGCTTAGTTTGAATTTTTAGTCCAGAAGCAGGGTTGTTCGCAGCCATTTGAACGTAAGTAACTATTCGTGTTCACCTGCAAAGTTTCTACATTCTGTCAATGAAATAGATTTTTTTCCTAACTGAGAGACCCAGTTAAGAATTATAGTTGAGCCTGAATAAGTTTTGCCTAGTTTAATAGGAAACGAACGTGGCAACACATATACGATATATTAAAAGTCTATTAGTACTGGTAGATAAACAAATCATATTTCTTATATCATTATTATGGAGCATAAATTGGCTTCTTAATATTTTAAGTATAGAATTTGATACATATATCTACAATGGACATCATTATAAATGTGCGTGTATACTTTTGGCTGTTTAGCTTGTTTTCGTAATGATATGATAATTGATAAAGATAAAACCAATATGATTTGAACAAACTGTAACTGCATAAGCTAAATCTGCTGCAGGAAAACAATAAATCATACGTACAGACTACAGTACTCTGATTTAGAGCCTGATATTACAGTTTTTATTAGTATTTATTTATGATTACTACCTTCAACTGCTGATAGATGATGAACGAAACGGAAAATTCAAATTCATTTTTGCACGGTTCTATTTTGATAATCTGCTGAAAAGACAAGGAGGCATTGTTCTTTTCTTCTTGTCGTTGTGTTCAACAGGTGAAAGTCTTGTCAGATTCAATCATCGCCAAAGACTTGTAATTTTAAAACACATTTAAATTCACAAGGCGAAAACCCCGGCCCCAAAAAAAACAATCTTCCTATTTGCGGTAAGTTTTGTTTTGTTTACAAAATCTTTATTAAAACACACGACAATAACTCTTAAACTAATAACTTAACGGCGGTCACGCTTTAAAACAGAACCCGCAAAGCTATTTCTCAGATTTTGAAACGAAATTCTTAAATCGCATTTTTGAAAGTTAAAATGAAAAACGTTCCAAATATTTTTCGTAAACATCACCGAGATGCCTTCCATGCATATTGGTTTAGATTAATAAAATACAATTTAGCCAAGTTTTTATACTTATAACTGTTTTAACAAAAGCTAACACGCGAATCGCCGGCTTGTTACACCACTTACGGCAATGGTTCCACGTTCTGTTTTGAATCATCTCAGTTACACGTTTCAAATACCCGCTGTTATTTGTTAAACATGTTTAAAAATAGAAATGCGTTTAACATAGAAAATATGTTTAACATATTTCTCACACATGCACCTCTATCCTTTTTGTTTTTTACATATGTAAGAATTATATATATATTCATTATAGATATATGTAGCCTTTGGGTGGCTGTTTACTATACCCCTACACAGTACTGACGAGTCCCAAAAATGATGAAATCAGCTGTCTACGGTTGAAGTTGCTGGCATATTCCGTGCTCTTACTCATATTGGTTCACTGAAAAATTAATTTCAACATAGTTTTCCAGCTATTCATTTTATTTTACTCATGTTTTCACATTTTGTAGCTGGTCATATTCTCATAATGTACACGGTATTCATTATTGTAATTGTAGTCTATATAAACAAATAAACTGTGAACAAAAAAACAAATGGCTGAAAGAGACAGGACTAAAAATAATAGCAAAAACACTACTCAGTGCCAAAATCATACAGTTAAATGTGTATTGGTGAGTGAAAATATCATCAAAAGACATAATATTCATATTATCGACTATCATCACTATAATTCTACGATTTTGCCTCAGGCTCTCGTGTACGCACTATGTAATAAAATATCCCACAATTCATTGCTCGTATGATCACTTACAAATCATTTCTTCGAGAAACAATTATTCAAAAAAAGCACAACTTTCCTTTATCGCGACTTGTTGTGGTTATACACAAATACTCGTCAACTAAAGGTAAATTCCCGACGATACGGATTGAGTTGCCATTATCCGCTCCGCTCAAGTGATCAATTTTGTCACACTTCAATTCTACAAGAGAAAGTCACACGTGGTGCAGAAGCCAAATGTTGTTAGTTAGCCGCCCTAAACAGCGAACCCAATATTATTGTGGTGCGAACAAGATGTAAAGAACTTTGCTTGAGTACCACACAAATTCGGTATTTTAAACTGCAGGAACTGATGCATGATTAAGTGAACGAAAACATCCCCTTTAATGCTCCAGAGCCTATATGCATCATGATTGAACCAATGAGCAATGACCTGATCTGGATTGTGGTCGTTGGATTTCTGATTGCATTTGTCCTAGCTTTTGGTATCGGAGCTAACGATGTAGCTAATTCTTTTGGAACTTCAGTTGGTGCCAAGGTCTTAACTTTACGTCAGGCGTGTATTATCGCAAGCATCTTCGAACTGGCTGGTGCGGTATTGATTGGAGCGCGTGTATCGGGTGAGTGTTTTGTTTGTGTATGTTAGCCACGTAGAAAGTCCCATTTAAAAATGCAAATTTGCGAAAACTATTCCTGTCGGTTCTTTATTTCTGAACATTGGTCGTTCTTCAAAAATGTAGAAATTAATATATGCTCAGTTAAATCGATTTTGAAAATTGAATCGGGGAAATTTGAGTTTGCGGTTTCCAATTAATATTATGTAACTGCAAGGAATATATATTATACGTGCAAGCGCGACATTAGTGCAAAGGAAAGCCGTTGAAAATTTTTTATGAAATTTTATAAAATCCCCGCAAATTCCTTGAAAAGCGATTGAATTTCTAAATCAAGTAAAGTCACAAATCAGTACAAATATATTCATTTTCGATTTGTAAAAAAGACACAACACTTTTCAAACTTGGGTGTACTTATTTATGCAATCCCCATGCAGTTTCATTGTGTATATTACTGTAGAAGTTAGGGTCTGGGAAAGAGCTAGTTCTTATGATTAAACAATAGTTCACCCCAATCCGGAAATTTTACCTTTTTTGTTATTATAGCTAAAGTGGGGCTGCATGACAATAAATAATGATAAATTGGAAAGGTTGTTGACACTTTTTATTGACACTTTTTGGCGGCCACATGTACATTTTTCCATATGGTGGCTGAAAAAAAAATTCCAGTCGCCAGTTGTCGCCTGCCTAAAAAAGTTAATTTCGGACCATGTAAGGAGTTAAAATGATAAACATATATAAAGAAATAGAATTAATTTATACTGGACAATGAACAATAGTACAAAAGAAACCCATGAAATTTAAGTTAACATATGCTTAACTTGTTTGTTGAGAGGGGGTTGCATTTCAACCAACAAGTAATTAACAGCGGTCGAAATAGCTGCCAGACATTGGACTACGTCCAGCAAATATCGGCATTTTTCCGACAGAAAATTACAACTGCAGGACATTTTATCCTGTGGTTTTCACAGAGTTTCATTTGGTTGTCACAAATGCAATCTCATTCACTTCCCGCCAGACCATAGCAAAATTTGCGGCAATGGTCATTAACACATGGTCGCTTCTTTTTTGGAATTTATGGAGTTCCAAAGTTTAGTTTTTGACGTATTTTTCTCGTACACACATGCATGACCGTTAGTTAGCATGCAGTCAGATTTGACAGTTTAAATAACCTCTGGAAGTTGTTTCTTGATAACTCAGAGTTAACTGCTAAATTAAATTTAAACAAACTCGGGGTTTGCTAACTCATGGATAAATATGTAAACTATAAACAAGAAAACAGTTTGTACTTAAACCTATTTTTGTTTGTGTCTTTTTGTCTAACCTTCGCTGGCCTCCAAGTAAGTGCCAAGTGAGTGAAGGTTTTACAATATCAACACCGATAATATAATTTGCCGAAGGCCATAACAAACAAAAACTTATTATTTTTTCTCTGCACAATGTAATCATTGTGGAATAAATGTTTGGAGAAATAAGACTAATACTTAAATTAAGCCAAACTGAACTATTTCTGGGAATGTAAATGGTTTATAATTATAAACACATAATTGGCTTATTAAACCAATCATGTGTGACAAGAAAATGGTGTGATCTTACATGAATCACAAATCCGACTGATATCCAAAAGTGGTTCAAAATACATCCCACTTATTCTTTTTTAACTTTTAAAAAATAAAATATTTGCCATTTGGTTCATATTCAAGTTACTCTTCATTAATCCTTTCTATAAAGTTATCATAGGCACATGTAAAAGTTAGGAGTTTTGAGTAATACAAGTACCACCAAAAAGAAATTTAACTGTCATATTTATACAATTTTGATTTTATATGGGTCCACTCAATTATAAAAGTAATGAATAAAAAAATAAAGTTTATGATGAAAAATTATCATCAAAGCATATTTAGAAGTACTTTCATTTACCTGTAAAAGAATTGCTATAATAGATTAGAATAGAATCTAATTTGTCAGTCCAGCAAAAATACCCTAAATCCAAAGTTATTTTTACATGATGATGTTCATCCTTCGCAAGCGAAGAAGACCAAAATCTCGTATCACTTTGGACTGGGGTGTGTGTGGAGATGCTTATCAAGCCGATCTTTGTACAGAAAAGTCTGTTGCACTGGGGGCAGGGAATGTGCAGAGCTGAGCTGGACTGAATGGTGGAACTCTCAGCAGCTTTCCTTCTCATCCACTTCTCTTCTCTGGTCTTGGCACATTTTACCTCAAAGGCAGCATTGCCTGATGCTATTAGGGATTGCCAGGTGAGATGTTGTTTGGTGGACTCTTCCCAGGTGGTATAAGGAATGCCACACTGTTTAAGAGATGCCTTAAGCATGTCCTTGTAACATAGCTTTGGTCGTCCAACTGAGCACTTGCCCGAGGACAGCTCGCCATAGAACAGTCGTTTGGGAAGGCGACAGTCATCCATCGACATGGCCAGCTCAGTGGAGTCTGTAGCACATTTATAAGGATAGCGCTGAATGTTGTCCAACTTGGCCCCCTTGAGCACTTCTGTGTCTGGGACCTTCTCACGCCATGTTACATGGAGTAAGGACCTGAGGCACCTCATGTGGAAGGCATTGTGCTACTTGGCATGTCGGCTGGAGACTGTCCAAGTTTCACATGTGTAGAGCAGGGATGGTAGGAGTACAACTCTGTAGACTTTGAGCTTGGTGTCAAGACTGAGACTCTGCAGTTCCAGACATTGGACTTAGTCTGCCAAAAGCGGTGCTGGCTCTTGCGATTCGGTAGGAAACTTCCTTGTCTACATTTGCAAATCGTGACAGAGTGCTTCCAAGGTGTATAAACTTGTCTGCCACTGCTAATTTCTGACTGTTGACGATGATCTGGGGCTCAGTGTAGGGAGCTGCTGGGGCTGGCTGATGGAGGACTTCAGTCTTTGTGGTAGAAATTGTGTGACCGAAGTTATCACATGCTTTAGCGAACAAGTTCATGCTATCCTGCATATCAGACTATGTACCAGTATTAAGTGCAGAATCACGAGCTATGGCTTCATGCACTTTGGTCTTTGCTTGAAGCCTCCAAGAATTGAACAGCTTTCCATCTGTACAATACACCTGAATCCGACTCTGATTTCACCATCATGGAAGGCATTGGTTAGTATAGCGGAGAAAATCATGCTGAATAGATTGACTATTGCAATGAACTTGGGTGGACAACCAAATTTTGCCATGATCTTCCACAGTCCCTCACGGCAGACAGTAACAAATGCTTTAGTGGGATCCACAAAAGTAGTGAACAGACCTACATTCTGTTCCTGACACTTGTTGTGTAGTTGCCAAGCTGTGAAGATCATGTCAATGGTACTGCACCCCCTACGAAAGCAACACTGACTCTCGGGGAGAAGGCCACATTCCAGGTGACCAATAAGGCGATTGAGCAAAAGGCAGGCAAGGATCTTCCCAGTGATGGAGAAGCAAGGAGATGCCACAGTGGTTATCACAGACATATCTATTAGTTTATGCTTATAGAGGTGGACTATAGACTGAAACATCTTTGAACTCCTGTGGCAGCCTTTTATGAGACCAAATAGAGATGAACAGGCTGGTGAGGGTCTCAGTCAGTTTTGGTCCCCCAGAGATAAAGATTTTGGCTGGGATTGCATCAGCACCAGGGGACTTTCCACTTGATATGTACTTGATGGCTCTTGCAACTTCGGCTTCGGTAGGTGGATCTGCAAGCACATCGTCTACTGGGACTTGTGGAAGTCTCTCTATGGCTTTAGCATTGATGTTTGATGGGCAGTTTAGGATGCTGTTGAAGTGCTCCACCCAGTGCTCTAGGATCTTATCCTTGTCTGAGATGATTGTGCTCCCATCAGCACTGAGGACAGGGGATGATCCAGACGAGGTGGGGCCATAAACGGCTTTTTGGATGCTGTAGAAGTTCTTCATGTCATTTTTATCTGCACAGGTCTGTATAGCATCAGCCTTTGTCCTTCACCTTGTCAGAGTTTGTCAGAGTTTGTCAAGGTAGGGGCATAGGCGCTGATTAATCTGCCAAATATTTTCTTGGGGAGGGGCAAGCAGGCAGTCATCAGGCGATCATAAACACCCTTGGGAGAAGCCGCCAGCTTATTGACCAAGTTGGACTTGATTGCAAAGCCAACACCTGCCTCACATTGCTCATCTTTTCCATGTCTGATCCAGAAAAAAGTATAGCTGGCAGTCTGCTCTGTAAGTTGCCTTTCCTCTGCTAGACGGTGGGAGCAGTGCTATCCTGAAGAGGGCTGGTTTGACAGTCAGGGGCTGCTAAAATCCGGCGTTGTCTCATTTGCTGAAAAGCGACCATATGGCCTGGCCCGTCTATGTGCAGAGTTACTACTATGACTGCCATTGTGTCTACACCTGTCACTTCGCCATGAATCCATCACTGCAGGGCTTGAGAAGAAAGGGTCGAAATCGGTAGGGATGAGGGGTGTGATAGGAGTGAAGTTATGAATTGGGCTTGAATTTGATTAAAGTGAGGGAGAGTTGTGCGTTGTCAGCCTCACTCTCTTGTCCTGGGTTATCTGAACCCAGCAGCAGTGAAAATGTTTCTAATTGAGAGTTTACTGAATATTGTAAAATCGTTTGGCAACAAAAAGTTGACCTCTGCAGCTTGTGGGCATGCATGGACTGTGCGAGACAAAAAATGTACAGTGGTCAGTGATCTTGAATAAATGTACAAGGATGATTTTATTAAAAGCAATTATAGTGGTTAACTAAACCCCTTTTGTAATGAAACTTATCGCAAATGAATATAAACTTTTGGCAGAAAAAATGCAGAAAATGGGTCTATTATTTAGCTGCTTTATTAAAACAATAATTTTTATTATCATAAGAATTGACTCAGTTGATGAGTTAGTGGACAATTGAAGAAGGCTTTTAAGAGAAAGGACACAGGCCTAGGGTTAACTAACAATTAGACCTCAAGGACAAATGGACTTTGAGTCAATATTGAAATTCATAGTCCACGAGGCTGAGAGGTCTAATAGTTTTTAGTATAAACCTACTAATCGATCAAAAACTTATGTACAAATAAAATTATCAATGAAAGTCTCTGATATTATAGCAAAATGGGGCTCATTACTATTTTGAGCTGCCATCTTTTCTCTACTAATAGGCTATCACAAATAGAGCTCTTGCAGAGTAGCCAATCAGAATGAAGGATGTGTTAGACCATTAGTAGGTTTATACTAATGTTTGAGTTTATATCTGTTAGAGGCTGGTATTGTTTATGAGCCAAGTGGCCGATGGAGCTAGCAAATATCTCTGGGTATTTAGTGTTAAGTGAATAAGAGTCTTTGCCTCTTCCAGCTGGATGGGACACTAATCCATCACAGGTTAGCCTCCAACAGACGCTGATACTCATTTACCTACTCCAGAAGGATGGAAGGCTGGAATGCTGTGTTAGCTTAGGGAGTGTTCATTATTTATGGCTTGGGAGGGGGGGGGGGGGGGG
>JAOBAY020132495.1:0-15772 GCA_025331085.2 Zoanthus sociatus | reverse complement strand
CTTTTTCTATGTTTTATACTTTGATAAAACATAGATTTTCGACCAATCAGAGCGCGCGTAGGGTCCTATCTATATTATAATAGAGTATAAAACATAGAAAAAGCGTGCTTTATTGTTTTTCGCCACCGGCTTTCCTCTTGCCAACATTTTTGTTAGAGATGGCGGAAAACATTTTATTTGAAGACACTATGATGGACTTCTCTACAAAGCAGCAGAAAGTTTTGAAGACGAGAGTAAATTATGAAATAAACGAGAAAAAGCGAAAACTGTCGAGAATTAAATTGTCTCAGTTTGTCGATCTGTATGCTTTGTTGTTTCTACTCGCGGCGTGTATGGAATGCCGGTGGCGAAAAACAATAAAACACACTTTTTCTGGATTTTTAACCAATCAGAGCGCGCGCCGGGTCCTATCTATATTATAAATAAAAAAATAAAAATGCCAAAAAGTACTCGTGCAAATTTAAAATATGAACAAAACTAAAATTTGTAAAAAAATTATTCTCAAGAAAAATTAAAATTTGTTGTATTCTATGTGGAAGTTTGAGACTTGAATTTAAATTTAGAAAGAAAGCGCTCCTAATTCCAATGCTTATAAAAATTCTGAGTCACTGACCAGAATCAAACTCGCTATTTGGTTCGGTCTTTCAAAGCTTTCTGACGATTTCGGGCTAAAATTGTCGTGAGTTGTCTTGACATTCATAAGAAAATATACTCGAGGGTCCGATTCCCGTCATTGCATTGTTCAAATACTAAAAACGCAGCATGGTATCGAGTTGAGTCTTAGTAAATTAAAAAGAAAGCTGAAAGAATACAATCTATTAAGAAACAACGTAGAATTCGATCCAAATTTTAAAAAAAAAGCGATCAAAGATTTCGCGGGAATGGTGGTCTCTTGCTGACACTTTAACGCCTCTTCGAAGATAAAGTTAATCTAATTAAGCAGAGCCAATCATAGACAGGTCGGGCATTCCGCGTGGATTGCCGCCTGTCACTTACTTACCGCACAGTCTGTTTAATTTATTCGATTCTCGTGTACTTTATACGCGGCTTTGTTATTTTGTATATTTTTCCTGGACGTCTCTTGCACATTTTTTCAGAATTGGAAAAAGAAAAAATACAGCAACATCAACCTGTGGTTCGAAAAAAGGCCGACCTTCAACTTCAACTGCTGAAGGAAATCTTCAAAAAGACTGTTCTCCCGATCTATTGAGACAACAGATGATTTATGAAATGAGACAAGTCGGGTATAAAAACAGTGTTGAAAAATGTATTTATATTTCTCTGAAGCTCTGTTTTTTGTGGGAATTAACTTAAAGTCTCAATTGCAATAACTTAAAATCTCAATTGCAATAACTTAAAATCTCAATTTTCGAAACCGAGTGTTGTCATACTTTCTCCTATTTTAGTTTTGGATTTGCTGCTGGAGCTCTCAGTATTTTCTGCTATATGAAATACACCAGGCCACTGCCGTTGTTGATACCAAGAACCACGGTCAGAACATGCCAGTTCTTTTCTTTTCTTGTCCGGGAATTTTGACTTTGAGGCCATTTTTTTTTCTTTCCAGAAGAGCAAAAAGGACTTGAATTTTTCGAAAATCCAACAATTCGGTTGCGAAATAGACGTGTTGTGTTATGTGAATGAAATCTAATATCCGTAATTGGTTCCTGGTGTGATCATCAGAAGAAACCGTCTTGACACCTTTGTTGACATTTGTAAAATCAAAGTTCCCGGGAACATTTTGAGAGAATAAAAAGCTTTTTACAATATCTCGGAAAGATTAAAAGTTATCGAAATGAAATTCAGATATTTATTTAGTATTTACGTCAACGTCTGCAAACATGCAGAAATCCAAAAAATGTTCAAAAAATGTTTTTTTCCTATTCAGTAACCTTAATATACTGTACAGTTTAATATTGGTGATCGCGCATGTATAACATACGGATTAAGACATAGTCTGTTTTGTTTACTGTTTGTTCATCTGGTTACGTTACATTTTAGGAATATGTATTAATGGATGACTTTTAAATTTCATAATACGTGTCATTTTTGTCTAGGAATACTTCCTGTTACAAACGTTTTCTTACCTATCCGAAAATAACGGTTACCCGAAAGTAGCGGCCCCGCCCTTTTTGTTTGTAACGGGGGCAGTTACTTTCAGAATTCTACGGTATTACTAACATTGCGAAAATGAAAAACAAACCTAATGCATGTAATAAACAATCATGGTCCATTAAGATAAAAAAGAACGTTAACCAAATTTTGCTAAAATTCTCTTGGATTAACTATGTCCTAGATACAGAAAACATCTCCCGATATCGCTGAAGCCTTCATTTTCACTTTTCTAAAATTGGTGAAACATTGGTTGCTAGTTGTTTTGCTTTACCACTGACCGCTCATTTGCTTTTTATAAAATTATTTCTAAAAAGGTTTATACTCTTTTGAGCAAAGTTGACATGAAAAATGCCGTCGAGGTCGACAATATTCTATTGCAGCTTCTAGATGATGACAATCTTGCACCCTCCATCACTGTCAGTTTGATGTTTGGAAGAGTGCGAGAGTGTCTCCAATCTTCAAGAAGGGTTGCAAGTTAAACTTCAACTATCGCCCCATCTCTGTTATGTTTCTTGTAGTTAAATGATTTAAGAAACTCGTTTATGACTAATTGTATCGCTTTACTTGAACATAAAGAACTTACTATCAGATATCTGTTTGGATTTCGATCCCTGCATAGCAATCTTACTGCATTGCTTGAGGCCACAAACATGCAGGTGGTGGGTTAATATTGACAAAGGCCTACTAAATGAAAATACGGAAATAATAAATTTTTTTTTCCAACGCGCTCATCCGAAAAAATTGGTGTTTTTGCCCTGAGCGGACGACTCGAACCCACGTCTCCCTGATCACTAGGCGGGCGTGCTAACCACTACACTATCAAGGACCACCACGCTGGCAAAGTAGCAGAAGCTGATGTGAGAGTTTTGTTAGCGGCAGTGTTACAGCGGCATGAGGATCCCTGGGGCCCAATATTTTCTTCACTTAAGCACGTCTCAAGCCTCTATAATCTCATACGAGGTTTTGTAAATGAATACATGTTTTCGAGGCTGGGAAAGACTCGTAGAATGAAAATACGGAAGTAATAAATATTTTTCTTTCCAACGCACTCATCCGAAAAAATTGGTGTTTTTGCCCTGAGCGGGACTCGAATCCACGTCTCCCTGATCACTAGTCGGACGTGCTAACCACTACACTATCAAGGACCACCACGCTGGCAACGTAGCAGAAACTAATGTGAGAGTTTTGTTAGTGGCGTGAGGATCCCTGGGGCCCAATATTTTCTTCACTTAAGCACGTCTCAAGCCTCTATAACCGAGGTTTTGTAGATAAATACATGTTTTCGAGGCTGGGAAAGATTCGCTGCTAACAAAACCCTCACATCAGCTTTTGCTACGTTGCCAGCGTGGTGGTCCTTGATGGTGTAGTGGTTAGTTATTCTATAAAAGTGCAGTGGTCAATGCTTATTTCAGATCCGCTCTTATATCTCATTGCCACGTTTGCATCGCAGCATTTCACTTTCTATTAGAAACTTCTAGTGTTAAGAATATTCATTGTAGATTTTCTCGGAGACGAACAATTATCTTCGATCATATTGTACGGGTCAAAACCAGAGTTCCAGTTGCTGCGTAATGCTTTATTTTTTATATTTGTTTGGCTTAGCACGTAGTTTTGCACATAAACCATTTGAGTAACAATTTGGAATAAGTAAAAATTCTACTTGAGAATGTAAGAACTTCATAGGCTAATGCTGATATTCCCTCACAGAAAGGCAGAGGAAGCAGATGCAATCAAAAAAGAAGAAAGAGAGGTAATTGTTTATCCAAGGCATGCTACTGAGAAATAATTCCTGTATTCGTACAAAATCTTAAAACGTCTTTTATTTTCAGAATGAAATTGCACATTCTCTGGATTGTCTCCGTTTAACTCCATTTGGGAGCGATAGATATCATCGTCGTTATTGGCTTTTCCGAGGTTCCACACCAGGGTTGTACGTCGAGGAGGGCTGGATGGGGAAGTATGATTTACAGTGTCCAGAGAATGAAGATTCTGTTGCACAGAAATTGGTTGTGATTGAAGATGACAAAAGTACGAAAAACAGCGACAGAGATTCTACACAGGATGTGGTTTTAGTCGAAGATGATAATGAAAGTCCCAAACCGGCAGAATCTGTCAAAGAAAGTAATGCTGCAACAAAAAGGTAGTTTAGAAAACAGTCCTAAGAAAATACGCGCACTTTTTGGTTAAATATTAAGTTTCTATTTAACAATTAAATCCCGAAGACGAATGGACTATACGTGTCAATACGGCCTCATGCGCTATTCAAACTCGTAGTCCATGAGCCCGAGAGGTCTAATTGTTTTAGTATAAATCTACTAATCGGTCAAAAAAGGATGTAGAAATTATATTATCGATGGAATCCTCTGATATTATATCAAAACAGAGCTCATTACTGTTTTGGTCCGCCATCTTTTTTCTACTAGCAGGCTATCACAGATAGACGTCTAGTAGAGTAGCCAATCAGAATGCAGGGTGCATGTTAGACCATTAGTAGGTTTATACCGAAATTCGATGAAAATACAAACCTAGCACGAGCTGTTGACGTAATGATGGCGCGAGCAAAGAGAGTATACATTTTGATAATCAAAGTTAACAAGTTTTCCTGTTTCTCGTCGCGGTGTTTTCTAAAAGAAATAAAAAACACGTTTTCCGTGTTTCTATTGAGTTATAGAAACACTTGAAAGTTTGGGAGAACGACTAAATAACTGATCGCTAGAAATACCATCAACTCTCTCTAAGACAGGGCCTCTCGTGCAGGACCGGCCTCAGCTGTCCATCTTATCTTAGAGAGGTGTCCGACTTCTAGGAGTCGATGTAACATTATCCACGGGATTAAAAAAGAAATACTAGCAGTAAGTGGTAACAGTAAAGCAATAACAGTGGGGAAAGCTGTAGTTCAGCTAAGAAAGGAAGAAAATAGCTGTTTTAGATTACAATACAATTTAATTATCGCCTCCAAGTTAGTATTAATTTTTGAATGAGACAACGACCTTTTTAAATTTTAACTTATATGGACTGTGTACTCCGCCGATCAGATAAGAGCTGACAAGTAAAGGACTGGTGTTAAATAAAAAATGAGTCGAGATTTTTTCTTCTGTAAATCATAATTTCTGGTCACATTCAGATTCTCTCCGTGTCGTTGACGAGTGTCCGTTGTTCGTCTTATGGTGGTGTCTGCCTTACAGAGACTTTGGTTGTAGTAAAATGAAAGAAATGGCCGGGACCAACACCAGGTGTTCATCTTATCGAGGTGTCCATCTTATCAAGGTGTCCGTCTTATCGAGGTGACCGTTAAGTCGACTTCAGTAGGATTTCAAGACAATTTAACAAAAGAAAACGTTGGAGTACCTAAGTTTTTAAGGCAAGGTTAAGAACTACAATGTATCCTTTTTATTGACCTTTAGAGAAACGTGATTTGTTTAAAACAAAAATCTGAAAATTAAATTTGCGTATCGTTCCTATTTTCTACAAAAGTACCTTTGTGCAATGTTCTGGATCAATGCCTGGGTAAAGGTTTACGTTTAGGGATTGTTCAGTTCATTAAGGTCAAGGCTAGGGTATGTTGATTAAACGATACTTTCTGACTAGTATCGCGATGTAAATGTGCTTCTAAAGTATAATTTACGGTAATGGTAAAAGCGCAAAGCTTGTCGAATGAGGCTATAAAGGTGAACTCAAGTATAGATAGCACAAACGTGCTAGTAGCTAACTTGAATCTACTGTATTGGACACTATGCCCACGTTGTTAGCAGGCTTTACCCCTTTAAACTAGTATAAAATATAGTGAGCTCATAATTTTCGGCGTTTAGAATTAGGTACTCGTGCATTCATTTTCTTTATCCATCTTTTTTGTTGATACAGCAAAAGTGACGTTAGTTATAGCTGGTCGTGTTACGAGACTGTGGAGGAAGTAGATAATCTCATCAAATGTTTGGCTGTTAAAGGAATTCGAGAAAGTGCTTTGTTGACGGCATTAAAAGAAAACCGTGACGATATTGTCTGGAGCGTAAAAAAGAGGTATGTTGTTTGATCATTTGTAGCACTGACAATGGCAGAGGAGATGTTTGTTGACCAGAATGTGATTTATTCAACACGACACGAGCGTGGGACAGAAAAAATATGAGTCATATGAACTCATCATATTTAACCCTATCGGGGCCGGCATAAAGTGCCCGCGACCTATAACTCTGGAACGATAAAAGATATTGAAGTCAAACTTGGTGGTCAAATAGAATATCACAAATAATATTCTTATAAAGTTTAATTAGTGTAACACATCCTTGTGACGTCATTATGACGTCATAAATTCCGGAAAAATTCAGTTTTTAGCCGATGGTGACGGTTATGTGCAAATCATACTGTATAACGTCAGCAGTTGTAAAAGTGTTGAATTATTTCTCTAAGATATAATAAAGCAACCGATTTCTGTGCTCAAACAGTTTTTGGTTCTTGATTGTAAAATGTACGAGAAAGGTAAAAAAAGTCAAAGATGAATATAACCCCCCCCTACTCCAAGAACAGGTTACCATAGCAACATCACTTCCTAGCAACAAAATTTTACAATGTCCCTGTTTTCCAATAAATGTTAGGAAAAGTCACGAGATTTGATGACAATCAAATAAATTGTAGGAGAATGGTGACTCGTTGAAATCAGCGCGGGCACTTTGTGTCCCCCCATCCGGTCTGGATAGGGGTAATGACTATGCTCTCCATGATAAGTTCTAGTAACTCAGCGGATAGAGTGCCCGCCCAGTGTTCGAAAGGTCATGGGTTCAAATCCTATCGGAGACTCGGATGTATTCTTTGCATCACGCTCGTGTCATTGTTGAATAATTCACCTTTCACATTTATTACCGAGCTCAAAATTTACCAGCACTACGCATAAAGTAAATGATGACAAATGTAAAAATAAATTAAATTCATGTCAGTGAAAACGTAACTTCTGAGAATGATCTAAAGCATGAAGTCCGTTGCTCGAATGTTCCGAAAGAGTTCGTATAGATCATCGTTCAATAAATACAAAAATTAAATTTTGAAACCAGAAAAAGATTTCTAAAACATTCCTAATTTTCTGATAGACTAGATTGAAGCCGAACGAAACATGCGTACAGAAAGTTACGGATTATTCTTATCTCAGATTAGTATATAACTCTTGTGATTTGCAATCCTTCTAATATTGTAATTTTTTGACTGGATATGTTTAAAAGTATGTTAAAATGCACAGTATAAATTAGCTGTGACATCTGTCTCAAATTTCCTCAGTTCTGTCTAGATTTAACTCGAGTACATGTAAATCAATGCAAAAAGGAATAAGGGAGGTAGGATTGGTAGTAATATTTCCCCTAACGTTTCTTAATCATTTGTACCTCATGTTTTAGATGTCTTTCGTTGGGGTCATTTTTATAACATAAGAGTACTTGGTTAATAACTTTTGCCTTTGATATAACTTGTGTTATCGTAGATGTAAATCAAACATCAAGCGAGTTGAAGACAAAGAGGTTGAAAAAGATGATCGTCTGTTGACATCGTTGATAGATGTAAGTAACAAATACTATCTTAAAGGGGAAAAATGTTAACATCTTTGTTCTTAGTGTATAAGAATATTACAGTGTTCATTTTTGGTGAACGGTGTAATGGACGGTATGCTGCACGGTGTAATGGTAAGAAAACGAAACTGAGCGATAAGAACTTCTGCGAATTTAGTCTTTACTGGACTTGACACGAACATCTTTCACAAACAGATTGCCTTATACTTTGAATGAATGCAAAAACAGCAAAAATCTTATTACTAATTAAACCTCTTATTTCTAAAGTATATTGCAGTCTTGGATCAACCATCGATTAACATCGCATTTTTTTTTCTGCCAAGGACATGGTAGACATTGCCCAGAGAGTCTTCAAGGGTAAACTGTGTGAGATGAAGAACATTGATCGATATGAAAAAGATGTGAACAGCGCAGTGCAACCCCGGAAACTGGTAAAAATGTTTAGCTGGCGTGTTTGCTTAAAGATATTATTGACACTTTAAAATTATGCTTTAGAGGAAAAAAAGAACACGAAAATTTATCTTTGATTTTAAGGAGTTTAAGATGTGAAGCTTATATAATCTTTCTTTTCAGCTCCCTAAAAACTAGATAAACACGTAACGATTTGCTTTTTAAAAGTGCCAAAAACACTTTCGTAGCTTGTTGTTTAGTGACCGCGCTTTTGTAAGATTAATACCTCGACGTTGGCCTAAAAAACGTCAGCATTTCTATGACATAATTCCGAAAAAATTATTATTTTTCAGCCTTCTCAAAATGTTTCTGAGGAGCAGGTTATATTAAAGTTGGAGGCGGTTTTCTTTTTCTTTTCTCCTTGTTGTAAGTAAAAATAATACATTTTCTGACGGGAAGGAGACGGTCAGATTCCCAGAGGAGGCGGCTCGTTGAGCCGGCTGCCGGCCCATTTTGAGAAGGCTGTTTTTAGAAAAAAGATTAATATACTATCAGCGAGACGCTTGGGGAATCTCTTGCGCATTGTTTATATTGCTGAGAGGAAAAGAAAGTCGGGGAATGAGGTCACAGCCCAGTCTCCGAACACATCCACGACCAAATTGGTCGAAATGCTAGTTTGCATGTTGAACAGTTTGGGCCACAAATTAGAGATAATGGCATTCATATGCGTATGATAAAGGTACAAAGTAAAATAAAATTTCTTTTTCATTTGATTTTTTAAAAAAGCTTATTTTAAATATGTTTTATTTTTTAAGAGCAAACTTTTGTTGAAATTATACGAGTCAGTGTTTCCGCGTGCTCACAAACTACAAAAACCAGAGAAGTGGAAGGAAGCTGTTCAGGATGCCTGCACCTTTTCCAGACTTCATCTTCTGTTGGATATTTTGGACGAAGCCATTCTTTGGGACAAGTCCACGGAAAGAGCTGTAAGAAATTATTACTATATCTGAATCCTATAATAGCCAAGTGACATATAAAGCCTTCGCATGTACAAGGAACCTTAGGCCGGCTAGAGACAGAGATTTAACAAGAATAGCAAAGGCCTAAAACAATGGGAAAAACGTTTTAAGGTGGCATTATGGTAGCCAAACGTGTCAATAGAACAAAGCTCTTGCTAATTTATTTGCAAGCAAAGTTTGTTAAAAGACCTTCTTTAAGTGCAAACTTATGCATGCAAGAATTTTTTTTTTTCGTCAACTTTTCAGTTTGTAGCTTCCAGCCACCAGATTCCTGGTTTAAACCCCGTCGAGATTTGCGTTTTCTTTTTCGGTTAGTTGACGCAGCTTTCCATCCTTTCAAAGGTTTCTTAGGAACTAACATGGGATCGACTAGTCTCTGATCCAAAGGGAGTCAAAGACTCGTATAACAAGAGTAGGGCTGACTCCATGGGTCATTCTGTCACTAGAGTTTCGGGTTTCAGCTTTCACCACGCATATTGTCAAAAGGATAGATAGATAGATAGATAGATACTTTATTAAAATACCATTACAGCCAAATGGCTTGATTAGGGAGTTTTTACTTGGGTTAAAACGGAAGAAGTTCCAAAGAAAATTGATACGAAGTAACGAACTCTTTGTTCTGCTGATCAGATTTATGATTTAGCTTACAAAAATCAGTTAATAGATATCTGAGCAGACGTTCATTTTACATGTATCAGTTGTTAATTACCAGATATGTTAGATTAACATTCCTTTTTGATTTTTAGAAATGTAAACTATGCCGTCGTAAGGCAGATGAGAAGAATCTGTTAGTTTGTTGCTCTAACTCAGACTGTGCTCTTGCATACCACCTGCTTTGCCTGCGACCAAGTCTTGACGAAATGCCAAAGCACAGCTGGCTATGTCCAGTGTGTCAGGTAACCTGTTTTAAACCATATACAAACCAAGGTTTCTTGAAATAGAACTCTGTGGGGAAAAGTTCCTGGTTCTGGTGTTGGCAAAACTTTTGGCTCAAGATAAAAGGCAATGATAACGATGATGATAATGATATTTAGTCTAAACTTTTGTTTTTATTTTTTCAACAATATCAAAATGTTTTGTCGCATTGTTTTTTTGTTTTAGCAAATTGCATAGTAAACAAATCCGATATTGTTGGAGTAGTTAGTGACTGCTGTGTTGTAATTTTTATGCATTTTCTCTTTTTTGTTTTTGCTTAGTCTCGTGACAACCCAATTTAATAGAATATAAAAATTGTAAACTAGTTCTAAATTGAAAAGGATTCTCGACGCTTTATCTGTCTACTCCTTATTTCTTTTATTTAATTTGCACCCAGTTTATTTCAATCACGTAAATGAAATTCAAGCGGTACTAAGCCGTAAGATAGTCTTGCACCTTAACTATGCTGAAAATTCAAAGAGCACATTTGCTTCATATGCATGAAATGATTTAAGCCACATTTTTTATCTCTATAGTTCTACTGATTTCTTTTTAAAAATATAATTCTGATGCAGCCCCCGGAAACACCCCGTAACAGGAGACGCAATGGTGTTGTCTACGCTGAAGACGACATTGATGAAGATGACGATGAAGCTGATAATCAGGTACACCTTCAGAACCTGCGAATGCTTTCTGTTAATAACTAAAACATTTATTGTTTGTGAGCTCGAAATCCGTGTTTTGCTTCAGCTCTTTGCTCCAAACTACTTATATTATTAGGTTTTCATTTAGTAGCAAAAAAATGTATGGCACTGTTTTTAAAAAACAATTAGTAAGAAGATCATTATCTACGTAAAGGGATTTCTAGCTACTTATCCTCGTTTAAAGTAAGTATAGTGATGATTATGATGATGTCTACAGGACACAGGATCAAGTGTTTCCAGTGATTTCCACGAAGATTACTGTGATGTATGTGATGAAGGAGGTGATGAGCTTGTTTGTTGCGACACATGCCCCTCTGTTTACCACATGGAGTGCCATGACCCACCCCTCAGAAATGTGCCCAGGTACAGTTTAAGCTCATGAAATCGAATGCATTAAGAGATTTTACACATTAAGACTGAAACAGTTTTCTTCCATCAGCATAAAAAGTTTCTTCTCAAGCTGTTGTTGTAATTGTATGCTTGAATTTGAGTCAGTTATTAAAGATGATGATCTCCGTTAAACAAAGTTTACAATGACCAAAAATATAGCTTGTTTTTTTTTTGGCTTTTTAGAGTTTGTATTTGATTTATATCAAAAATTATAACAAATATGGATTTGTAGAAGATTCTCTGGTCACTGTTGCGACCTCCGTTGTCTTTAAAACTATTTTTTAAATAAAAAATGCGTATATGGCCTTTAATCCTTAATTCTGTTGTTTTATTAGGGGATCGTGGCAGTGCTGCAAGTGCCGCTGGGGTATAACTAAAAAATCCAAATCGATGATTTCAGCAGGTAACGTGTTTAGATCACCCTATAATCCTAGGTATCTAACGTGTTTGGATCATCTGTTACCTTAGGTGTCTAACGTGTTTGTATCATCCAATAACTTTAGGTATCTAACGTGTTTGGATTATCCAAAAATCTTAATTGTCTAACGTGTTTGGATCAACAGTTACCTTAGGTGTCTAACGTGTTTGTATCATCCAATAACTTTAGGTGTCTAACGTGTTTGGATCATACTGTTATCTTAGGTGTCTAACGTGTTTGGATCATTTGTTACGTTAGGTGTCTAAAGTGTTTGGATTATCCTGTTATCTTAGGTATCTAACGTGTTTGGATCATCCTGTTATCCTAGGTGTCTACCGTCTTTGACGTCTTTCCGTTTATGACTGAAAAGTTGATGTTAAGGCGTACATAGCACAATGGTCTTTGATAACGTCAATATTTCCTCTGTCTTGTGAGTCTTACTTTCTACAACTCTTTTTTTTTCTTCAGCTAATAAAAAGCTCAAAGCTGCGAAGAAAAACGCCAAAAGAGCTGCAGGGTCAAAGAGAAAAAGATTAAGGTTATTAGTTGAGGACGACTGTGAAAATGACTCCCCGTCAGAAGAGAACTGCTTCCACTCAAATGACGAAAGCCAATTGTTTAATTCTTCTGTTAGCAGCAACAACAAGCCATACAGGAAAAGTACTCGCAACGCAACCAAAAATAAACCAACGGTTAAGGAGAATGCAATGAAACGACAAGCGTTTGAAGAAGAATCCAAAGACAGAGAGAATCTTCCCGCTAGAAAGAAAACAAGAAGAACGAGTAAAGATAACAAAAAACGAGATTTAGAATTGAAAGACAATTTCGAAGATGGCGAGGTAAAGCCAAAAGACAAGAAATCAACAAACAAAAGGTAAAATTGTATTGATTTATTCGGATTCGTTATGGATAAGTGTAGTTTATTAGATGTAGATGTTACATGTTGGTAATAAACTATATTGAAGCAAAAGTGCAATACTTGCGGAATGCGTGCTAGTAGCTAACTTGAAATCACTAATATGGGCACTAAGGCCACGTTAGTAGCTATCAATACCCCTTAAATCTACCGTAAATAAAAGTGAGGTTTCTTTTTCGTATTATTTACTTACATAACCGCGATGATCATCCATAACACCTGAATCATAAATTATGTCGAAATTGTTGATTGGTGTTCTAAATTCGTATTCATACAATAATCTTTGAATAATTATTAATTTAAAACCCAGCAAATATATATTAAGAAACGCTTTAGTGCATTTGTGATGTAAAAAGACAAACGTGGTATCGTTTTAGCAAACTGTTTTCATATTGTGGCGACAATTTACTCGCTGTAAACATTTATGATACATTTCTCGTTTAATGCAAGAATAATAACAATGGAAACTTTATTTTCTTATGGATACAGTTGTAAATCTCACTACGTATAGGCAATAAACAACGTGCTACTTGAATTGTTACATGAGTAATACAGTATCAATGTATAATATAGTAATATAGTATAATAGTAGTAATAATAATAATAATAATAATAATAGCCTTTATTTATTCACGGTTAAAGATAAACGGCAGCTATACAGCTGATGTGGCCGTGTGTCACAAAAAGAACTACTTCATGTATCTGCTGACGTTATGTTTTCTTACGGAAGTTGATATAAATAACGATTAAGAAGGATTGCTAATGGTATGAATCCTTGTTAATATACACTTTAACGTAGAATAGTGTTATAAAAATAAAAAGAAGTATTTGAAATAAAGATTAACGCTGAAATACTTAATCTTTATTTTAAAAACTTTAAAAAAATCGTCCTTAATTCGTATTTTAAAAAAAAAGTATTTAAAACAATTTATTTTTAGTTGTCATAAATGTTCCTTTTACACTAAGTTTTCTTTGTTCCCTATTTACCGAATTTTTTTTTTCAAGTGCGTTTGTTTAACTGCTTGTAAAATAATGGATTATTTTCTTTGGAATCAAATTTTCAAAAGATCGCAGAAAGATGGCAGAAGAGCAAGCCCAGAGTTGATACAAAATAGCGCCAACAAACGCCACAGGACAAACCCGGAGGTAAGAAACATGAACAACTTTTCATCCTCCATTTCAGACTCCATTCACTTTTTTTCCTTACAAACATTTCTTTCATGTGGGCTTTACAACTACTCTTGTAGCTCTGGTCTTAAATTGCCTATGAAGTGAAAAATGTTTTTACATTTCTAAAGAGATCATTCAAAAAGTATTACATACAAAACGTTTCAAAGACTTTGGATAATATGCCTGTGAGATATAGCTACCCAAGTTTGCAGGTTTTGCAACAAATTAATTTCTCATATTCTCTGTATTGAACCAAACAAAATGACGCGTGACATTTGCTAATTTGCATCTTAATTAATGACTAGCCACAGAACTCGAATCTTCCCAGACGCGTAGTATCTCTACAATTTATTTTAACTGTCTGAAATTTTGCCTGTTTGTCTTTCTTATCATGATCTTTACAAAAAAAACAAAAACATTTTTCGCTTCATAGGCACTGTAAAGATATGAGCTATCGAGAGTAAAAGAAAGCCCAACTGAACAAACGATAATGAAATTTCCCAACTCGATAAGATACTTTCGTAGAATGATACCTCGGATTAGTTGAGAATGTAATGTAAATTTCATCTTGTGTTGGGTGAAGATACCATTAAATATTTTCTTCTCTTGTTAGCTTGGAAAGTGTGAAGTTATCCTATCTAAGCTGTGGTTGGATGAAAATAGTTGGCCTTTTAGAGCTCCTGTAAATACCAAAGAGGTAAGAAACGAGCATTTGCTTCACCCAGGAGAATATAAGTGGTAGGCTTATGCTGCAATTATTTTACTTAAATCATGTAAAAAAAATGTTTTTAGTTTGTGGAGCGAGGTATTGCAGTTGTCGGCAAATCACCAGAACCGCTTAAGCAAAAAAAAATTGGAACCAGTTTTATTTTTTTAATTCTTTTTTTTTTCTGAAAATCAACGATCGCGAGCAGGTGCTCATTTGGTTTCAAGAAACAATACACTGTAAACCTTTTAATAATTTTAAGCACGCACCCTTCCTGTCATTTTGATTTCTGCCACAAATTAGTCTTCGATATCGCGGTCAAGGAGCCAATCAGAGCGCGCTAAAATACTAATGATAATTATAATTACAGATATCTAATTAAGAACTTCGTCGCCTTACCAACGCTAATTCTCACGTTCAGAAATTGTGACTTCTATATGTGTGTAAAACAGCATTGCTTGCATGAATACACACCTTTTTTATAATAAGAATCCAGTTTATAAATGCTCGGATTTCGGAAATTTGAAGAATTTTTTAATTATCATACCGAGACTCAATCACTCTATCCGCACAAAAACGTTTTTTACTTTATTCGTTTTCGGGACTATGGTACTACCCCCACTCCCTCTCTTCTTTGTTAGTTCCTATGGAAACTTTAAGTGTGTTTTGATCAATCATGCAAAAGTGACTAAAACTCATTCGTTCTCCGCCTGCAGAACATATTTGTCTCCCTCGATTTAGTGAAGTTTTAGAAAAATAGTCTAATTTTTGGACTGAGTCCCTATTTGGAAAGTTATTCAGAAATTACATAATGCTTAGAATATCACAATTTTTAGAATCACTAGGTTCTAGAAAAAAAGTGAGATTCTTTATCGTCATCATCATCATCATCTTTTTAACCAAAAGGGAAATTACTTCACCGCATTTATTTTTGTCCAATACTTAATGCATTTTTAGAACAAAGTTCTTGTATTGAACTGTTAGGAAACCCGGCAAACTACAAAAAAAAAATTGCATTGTTACTTTGTTTCATGTTGTGTGCACGGTCACGGTTAGGATCTTTTGTTTTAAGTGAAATGCTTTATTAGCCTATTGGCTGCTTGTTCATCTACATCTCAAAGTTATTGTAAACTTTGAAGATGCAAATAACCGAGTGATCTGGAAAAGTTGCACCAAGTCATGGAAGAAAAGTCAGTAACCCCTTGAAAAAGGGAAAATCCTGACCTAAATATAATGATGGTGATAATGATATGATGATAGTGATAATGATGATGAGGATGATGCTCTTGATGATGATGATGATGATAATGCTGCTGATGATAATCTTGATCTTAATGATGATGATCTTGATGATGATGATGATGATAATCTTAATGATCTTGATAATGATGATGATGATAATCTTAATGATGATCTTGATAATGATGATGATGATAATCTTAATGATGATCTTGATAATGATGATGATGATAATCTTAATGATGAT
>JAOBAY020132494.1:0-26215 GCA_025331085.2 Zoanthus sociatus | reverse complement strand
TCCAAAAACAGGTTACCATGGCAACATCACACATCCTAACAACAAAATTTTATGATATTCCTGTTTTGCAATAAATTCTAGGAAAACTCACGAGATTTGATGGCAATCAGATAAATAGTAGGAGAATGGTGACTCTTTGAAATCACTGCGGGCACTTTATGCCCCCCCCCCTCCCTCCGGTCTGGATAGGGTTAAATCACAGGAACATTATTTAGCATATAACTCATATTTTCAGGTGTTTATTTTACAAAACACTCTCAAACTCTCAAAATGTAAACAAAGATCCGCCTATCCTTACAAAAAAGATACAAACCAAGAGCTTTTACTCTTGATTTTACAGAGCTTGATATGCTGTGGATATATTAGTTTCGGGTTATAACAAAGATGTTGTATAAAAAATAAAACCAAATATCAAAATTAATATAATTTCAGAAAAGTATTTTGGAAATGACATTTTAGGGTCTGAAACAAATAGAGAACGTAAATGAATACATTAGAATGCCACCTACCAGATCTTCTTCGTCCTCTGTCCAATTTGATCTGCGCACCTTCAGCAAGGATGACACGGGTAAACCCTTAGCCACTGAATTTCCACGCATAGATTCGTCACCAATGGCTTCAGTTCCAGACGAGGACAATCCTTCACTTTGAGGATTAAGCGACATCCTTACAGGTGAAGAACTCCTAGATCCGACCTGGGAGAAATACTGCTTCAGACAAGCTTCCGAACAGAATACGTCGCCTCTAGTGTCACCAGCCTGAACATTTACGCTGTTAATTTTGTATCCTTCACCATCTGCGTTAGCCACCAAACTCACGCACGAATTCCGTTCACTTTTAAGTCCATCCTGTTGGCGCGTCACACCAATTCCGATTATTAGAACATCACAGTGACGACAGTACGGTCCATCTAGTTTCTCTTGGGAGGATTTTTCGTCTCCCCTTCTCACACTGAAATGCGAAAACGATACTGGCCCCTTGCTAAAGTCATTGGGAGTGGATAAAATTTTAGAACCACCTGGAGAAAAAGTTCGATTTCGTTGAGTATTCGAGGAACCCTTTGATGTGAAGGGTTTCCAAGATGGTTCAATAACAATCTCCGATGGTCTGGGTGGTGAACAGCCAATCAAATCAGCTACTGAAGCAACCCTTTCTGAAACCTGCTGTTCAGATGTTGGTGATAAAGTTAAAGTCACATTGATGTTATCTAGATCAGCATCGAGCGCATCCTGTAAACTTTGTTGACGGCCACCATAATGCATTTCATTTGCGTTTTGCATTGAATGTACATTTGCTGCAGAATGGGGAAGTCTCATCTCCATTATTCTACTTTCTAGTTCGCAAGACTTAGTCCTGTAGGCGTCTGGATATTGATCAAAATTCTCACGTTTTATGGTTTTAAAGATAGGTGGGAAGGTCGGTGAGGCTGTAGTCTCCCGCTGTGAGTTTGGATTTAAAGCGAAAAACGTTGGTGTTTGATGTTTATTTACTGCGTCAGACTCTGGGGACGATGATGCAATATACTGAACCGTTTCTGGTGAAGGGGAAAGGGAGTTTGAAAGCGAGCTTCTGCCCGACGCCATTGCTGTATTACTGGTCCCTGGCTCAACCAATGCTTCTAAGGCAGCATTAGGGTTGATATTATCTGACAACGGAGGTGAAGGCATTGACGCTGGGACAGCTTCCATTGGTCTTTCTACGTAACCAGAACGTTTGTGAGATACTTCCTGTACTCTGGGGTATGAACGATTAACCATATTCAAAAGGTCTGCTCGCCGCTGAGCTGAAACATCTCCATTAACCATTGGTTTTCCATTTATGGAGTGTGGTGAGGGTGGCAGAGATGAAGGGGGTGTCGGGGGATGGACGACTGCACCTTCTATCTCTGGAGTGGGATACTGAGCATAGACATCGATAATACCATCAATGGTAGCCTTCCCAAGAGTACCCTTCAACACCGAGTGTCCATTTAGAGGAGCGCTCCCATAGGGGTGCATCAATGCATGTGTTAGAATCAACTTAGGCTCACACAAAGAAAGTGTTGCGGCAGATGATATCAAACAGCCTACGTCTGTCGACACCTCCAGTTTAGTGGGAAGTGGAATGTCTGGGTTACTTAATTTTGGTCTGGATAGATTTATCAATTTCTTCCGCTTCTGTTGTTCCTTTAAAAGTAATTTCTGCTGGCGCAGCTGTTTTTGTAGCTCTCGTTTTCTCCTCTGTTGTTCTTCATACTCTTTTCTCTTTCTTTCATATTCTTGACGCCTTTGATCCATAAGATGTTTTTTCACTTGCTCTTGTTCTTTTTTGGTATTGTCCGTTGCAATTATTGCCTGCCAATCCATCTGTACGGTCTTTTCATTCAACTTTTCAAGCCGCTTTTTCTCCTCTTTCTTTTTCCTGATTGTAGCTACAGAGCCCTCCGTCCTTGATGACTTTGGCCTTCCTGGTCCTTTGCTTCTGGACACTTTCTTTTGTACAGATTCAAGTGGAATACCTTGAAACTGCGATGGAAGTAACTGCGTACCAATGGGTTGTTCGGATAGTACATCTTCCATTGTAAGCATTGGTCTTTCACTTAAGTGATCAACGGCAGATGACTGCCTAGAGCTTTTAAATGGTGTGCTCCGAGGTTCTGAAAGAGCTGTTGTATCTTGGGTTCCAGATTTACATGGCTTGGCATCTCCCTGATTAGCAGTTAGCAAGTCTTTTGAACATAAAGATGGCGATTTCCTTTGCTCTTGTTCTGCACTTTCCCGGTGACGTCCTCTCCCTCTATTACTATCAACAGTTTTAGACTTTTCGTCTATCTTTTTATCAGCTCTCGGTCTAATAACATTATTCACTCGCATAGAGTGTTCAGAAGCACCAAATTCAACTCTCGAAAAACCCTCAGATGTTGGGCTTGTGATACGGGAGTCAACTAATGGTGATGTGAGAGTTTGTTCATGGCATTCCAACGAAATTGAGCTGCCCTGTGAGCTAGGATTTTGTCCTTTAGGCGACGGAGGACCAAATTGATCACCCTCTGCTTCAGGTGGTGGAGTCCTCAACATGTTTTCTTCATCAAGTTCAAATTCACCCGTTTGAAGTGAACATTCTATGTCTTTACAAGCTTCTTCCTTACTTGCCATATCTGCAACCATACACTCAAGTTTCTGCAGTGCATCAATACCCACCACGGTGGTTTTCTCTACTTCTGAAGGCACAATGTTGGTAGTCGTGCTACGAGGTTCTTTGCCAGCTGATTCGTTCTGGTTTCCTGACTCAGACTGATAATCTATGCTTTGTTCAAAACTCCCTTTTGGTGAGCCGGGACCATCAATACCTACAAGGACATCAGCGTTCTTTCCTGACAAAGACTGATCGACATTTCCATTCTGCTGCTGCTCTCTTTGGCGCTCTCCTGATTGCATGGGACTGAACTCTTGAAGCCTATCCAATACACCTCCAGTGTTATCTAATGTAACATTTTCAAGCGCTGGCTGCCACTGACTATCCTGAAAAGCTGGAATAACATCATCTTTAAGCTCTTGCATCGGGCTCTGAGATTTAGGATGTTTTGATGGTGTTGATGGGGTTTTTGGAGTTGTAGGAGTTGTAGGAGTTGATGGAGTTTTATATGTTGGCATTTTGGAAGTAGAATTTTTCCGTGAATACCTTTTCTTAATTACTTTGGTGCTTTTCGTATTTGCATTCTCTTGTCGCTGCATCTCCATAAATTCGTCACTAAATGGATTGTTCGCGTGGGCAATGTACTGAACCAATGGTTGTTTCTTATCTACTTGATATTGCATGTGTTTCAAGTAATGCTCTGGAGTCGGAAACATTTGCTGAAAGGTGTTGGCATTGGTTACTGCAGGTGGGACTTGCTCTGAACCTTGAGGAAAAGCCTGAGGCTGCCCAAGTACTTCTCCTTGTGGAAAGCCCTGGTTTTGGTCAGTTACCTGTGAATGGCTTTGTCCTGTTCCATGAGGCAGGCTTTGTAAAGCACCTTCGGAAGGTTCTTGCTTAGGAGGTGCTTGCTGCAGCCCCTGTAGGTGACCCTGTGAAGAATACGATTTTGCATGAGGAAACCCATGGGAAGTGTTCATTGCACCCTGCTGAGGTCCCTGTTGATGAGTCTGAGGAATACCTATCGGTAAACCCTGCCGAGGATCCTGCATTTGACCTTGAGGAGGTACACTATCAATATAACTTTGAGAATGGGCTGTTGAAACATTTGTAACTGTCATCCCTTGTGAATGAGGCTCACTAGATGAATGGAGCGAAATAACCTGCTGAGCAGAACTTTGAGGACCTGACACTAACTGCGTTGTTTCACAAAAGCTTTGATAAGAACCAACACGCTGATGAGGTTGTGCAAGAGACGTTTCTGAAGTCGGAGGCTGTAAACCTCCTTGAAGAGGAGTCATCACTTGATCCTGCTGTTGTTGCTGACGAATACGATAAGAAATTTCTATTTGCTGAAGAAGCTGCTGTTGAAGTAACTGCTGCTTCATCTGTATCTCTTGATCAGGATCCTGACTTAGAGGTTTCTTAGGCCTCCTTCCACGGGGTTTGCCTTGGGGTTTTTGTGTTTGGGGTTGCTGATTTAGCCAATCGGAGGTGGCACCTTGACCAGGTAGAGGGGATGCTTGAGGAGTCGGAGTATCTCTACTTTTGCTTCTTCTGGGCTTGCGCACTTTCTGTTAAATGTGAATTATTCAAACACGGTTTTGACTCTACTTAAGAAAATGTCCATAAATGCATGAGTAATGTACCCTAAATTTTACCAGCAGATAAACATTAAAAACATTTTATTATGAGAAATAATAAAACAGACGTTTTCTTTAAGGTTACGGTACAGTCTGAAATGCCAAAAATTATCAGATTTTATTTTTTAAAAGAAAACGCTTGTCTTTAAAACCACTTTTCAAATAAAAAAATATTTGCAAACGCTAATTTGGTTCTTGAGGTGATACAAGTGAAACCGTTACCGGAAGTAAACAAACAAGTGGGCGGTGTTAATTCAAATGGGTTTTTCTCGAAACAAAATTTAACTCTACGTGCGGCTATATAAAAAGTTACAACTCAATCAGTTTTTTACCTATCGCCACAAAACGTGGCACAATGATAGATTATATCATGAGCTCCAAAACGGTGTCAGGAAATTTTGAAATTCAATTTAGGTTTCTTTTTATAAAGTTAATTCTATAAAGCATTTACATTTTCGAAATATAAAAGTTTGTTGAATCGGCTTTAAAAACTTAATGTTGCATGCTATCAAAAATCCCGGACACCATTTTGGAATTTAAGTTAAACTAATTTTTTAACAACAAAAATTTCCAGAAATTAAAATGTTGGTTAGTTGGAACTCTGCAAAGGAAAACTTTTCAGTCTAAATTAACGAGGTTGTCTTCGCTTACAAAAATAATTTCGAAAAAACAATTTATACCATTACTTAGAGAATTTCATAGGCTTTCCAACGGTGTATAGGTTGAAAGGTATGTGACGTAAAACAAAGAAGATATAAATAATAAACTGAAAACAGTGCTTAGACGGTACCGTAACCTTAAATAAATTATGAGAAAAAGTGAGTTGCAGTCGAAGCCAGCAGAAAGCAAAGCATTTTGAATGGCTGGAATGCCCACATATGGCGCGGTATTAATAAAGCTAAACTAGCCCTGCATGGCGGGGCATTTAGCAGTGTCAAGAAACCCCAAAAGTCCAATCTCCGCCTAATGCCCGGTTGGGATGGGGAGGAGAGGGGGGGGGGGGGAATTCACATTGAAAATATTGTGATTTTACATCGCTATTCAGGCTCCATACAAAAACTGAATTTGTAACTCCGCACTTATTTAATTTTTTGCCTGGGATGCCTGTGATTTAATTGGATTGAATGCGTAGGTAGCTTTATTAACCACATTAACTGTACTCATCGCGGTATAACCAAACAAATGCATGTAATTTCAAATGAGTTAAACTAACCATTCGCAGCTGGCTAGAGATAAACGTTATCAGTGATGGAAGGGATTTGTAGCTGTATCATCAACTGAACTCACGTACAGTAGTTTGAATTGCATTTTAATATATTCATTCACAAACTCAAACAATTCATAAGGTAGGAAATAATAGAACCATACAAAATATTTCTCGTACCATTAATTAAACTTCAGTTGAACAACATACCAAAAAGTGAAAATATCACGGCCTATCCGAGGCTGATAAATTTTTGATAGAACATTAACGTCAATTACATGAATTTAATTTTCCATTTTCAAGTAACTAAACTAAATTAGCAATAAATCAATGGGTATAAAGGCACTGAAAATTAAGCTTTAATGCACGATCAGAACCTTGGCCTTCATTAGTGCAAATCAACAAAACCTATAACGGGACCCACCGTTTTATAGCAAAAAGTATGTTGAGACCTCGGCAATTGTATTTTGCCTCTTACATTGTAGTATCAAACAGTGCATGAAGGGGAATACTTGTTACTGTTGTTGAGTTGCTAAAAAACTGAGCTTCCTTAAAATAGTGTCCTTCACTTAAACGTGTTGTTCAAATTCCTTCAACTACACCACGTTAAGTTAGTTTAAAAATCGATGGCTCTCTTAGCACAGCCAAGGAGAAAAACTATGTTGTAAATTTTAAACTCGTTCGCTCAAAAACACTACTGATCTAACAGAAACTACTTTTAATTTACCATCATTGTTACTAAATTTTCATGTTATCAAAAAAATATTTCATTACGTCTGACGTTTGAGGTTTTACATGCTAGATGCTGGTCCCTTTGTTAGATGCAGCAAATTAAAATCTAAATTTTCTGAACGTAAAATTGGTTCACACTATAAAGCGAACGCGACTCCTGGGATAGCATTATCAGTTATCCACTTAAAACCTACAAGCTTTCTAGAAAACTATCTGTTACTATAACAAAAACAAAAAAAAACTTTTTAAAATTCAGTTCAACATCTCTTTAAGCAAATTGTCCTTCACCACGTACAATAGTGGTTACTATGGATACTATGGTTTGTGCTAGTTCCTGGCTCTCCTCGGCCATTTCCCTCTTGTAGACTTCGTGTGGAATGTGGGGAGAGCACATCGTATCGGGATAACGCATGTTATCCGAGTTGCCTGAAAGACAGATGATAATTGATTTTTTTAAAATAATTTTAGTTAACATATAAATGGATAATAAAGAAGAATCTACAATAAAAATTACTTTTAAACAAGCCGGCAAAGTGTTTTTATCGGGATAACGCATGTTATCTGAGTTGCCTGAAAGACAGATGATAATTGATTTTTTTAGAATAATTTTAGTTAACATATAAATGGATAGTAAAAAAGAATCTACAATAAAAATTACTTTTAAAAAAGCAAAGTGTTTTTTCTTGTCAGCTTCATGTATGTTTAAATTCAAATTTTGTACTATTAACCGTCACTTCTGATGTATGTAGTAGCATACGAAACGTTAAGAAAAAGATAATTTCAAACTATGCGTATATTTTCAATGTTCGTCACCGCTGTTTATATACTATTTATTCATTGATAACTACTATATTTAGTGAACATCAAAGATTGTCTAGGTTTGTAGTATGACAACTCCCATAGGGGACAGTTTACTGCAGATTATTTTTTTTATAAAAGTCAACAAAAACAACAGGGTTTTTTTTTTCATTTGAATTTCAAATTATAGAATACTGTACCTGCAAACACGTACACAAAAATTTAAAATAAACAAAGAGAAAGAATGCTCTTTGCTGCCATCCCCTCCGCCTTTCAGGGAAGGAGGGAGTTGTTGCAACCCCCATCCCCCTACTTTCTGGTACGACCCCCTGTGTAAAAATTCCACCAGAGGTTTGTAGCTCTTACTCTTAAAGGCGGGTAAATTGGAGATTAGCCTTTAAAATGCTAAATGCAAAATCGTTCAAAGAAAAAAATCAAAAGTGGGGGATTGTAAAAACCTTCCCCTTCAGAAGGAGAGGGTTAATCATACTGTACCGTTGGGGTAGATATAGTTCTGATTAAAGGTATCATATACCTAAAACTTCAGATGCCTCACACCTGCTCATTATTCAATTTCATACTGAAATAGACCTATTTCATAAATGGCGTTCATTTTAACGTTCTTTGTCTGCAGTGAAAATAGTCTGACTGGCTGCGTTTAAGGCAAAATATTATTTTGATTTTTAAAACTTAAAGGACGAGAATGAGAAGAACTTTAATGTAAAGAACAGGATTTTAAAATGGACGCCGTTTATGAAACAGGTCTATGATAACCAAAGCTCAATACCTAGAAGGTCCTCCATCCTGGTTGAGAGATCTCTCAGTTCCGGGTTGTCCAGTCGGTTAGCGTTCTGCACCAAGTTGTGTGTGTCACTCTTGTCAGCATCCAGCATAAAATGCGCAGCTTTCAATGCTTTTTCAGCGGCCTTAAAACAAGGATATAATGAAATTACAATTAAATTTAAGTTAAACTGAAAAAAGAGAAACCTGCAGGTGAAAAAAAAACTTTTAATTTGGATAACATAGCAACTGAATCTCGCCATTATGGCATTTTTGCCAAACAATCGCATGGTTCTTGGATGCAAACATGAAAATGTCAGATTTCGCACTCAATGGTTCTATTACCGTTTCTTTGTACAATGTAACGACAGTCTCCTCATTCAGATTCAAATAATGAATTCCATGAGATTAGAACTGGAATGATCGATCATGTTGTAAGTCTAATCTTACATAGATGAATCTTTGTTTACACTTTTATTATACGGAACATTAAAAGTAAATAACATGAGCTCGATATGTTAAACATTGCTCCTGCGATTCAATAAAAGTTTAACAAAAAGTATGTCTCATTAACCTTTTTGGCACCAGGCATTTTTTGTGCTTTTTAAACCGCTGATATCGTCTTCATGAATAAAGTCAAACTTGTTCCGTCATTTTTTTCTCTCAAGTTGTCAACTCGAATCTTGTTCATTGCTGATCACCAGCAACCTTAAGTTGCATGCTAATGAAACGGACATTAATGGTTTAATGGAGCCGAAACCAATTATAGATTTGCACGCAATTTAGGTATCCTGCTTACGAACAGTAATTATTTTGTTATTTAATTTTTTCAGCAGTATTCTTATGTCTGCTCAGATTTGTCATTACACAATGACATCAGCTTGGGTTGACCATCACTATACTGCTGTATTATCTTTTAGCGTTAGAACTTCACGTAATTCTAGACTTACCTGATGGTGTTTGAAGCAGGCCCATTCGTAATATTCATTTGTTACGTGCTCGTCATTGGAGGCAGCTTCCAAATCCATTTCTGCTTGACGAAGCCAACGCTTTGCTTCTTGGGGTTGAGGATTAGCTTTCTGAAACGTCGGCGGCACATACTGTCTTGTGTTACCTCGGGGATGACTTGTGTTATCGCAAAAAGGTCCTAAGGATATACCTGAACCTCGGGGATAGCGTTGAACGAATGCATCTCTGTAGCGATTTCGTGATTTTCTGTTTCTTGATGCTCGCTTACCACAAAATGTAAATAGATTGCTGTAAAATCCACCGGAGGAACCGTAGCTAAAAGTTGTTCTTGAAGACAGTCTCCTAATTTCACTTTGGATGAAGTGGCATACCTCTTTGCAGAACTCTTCGTTTCCAAGGTTTTTATCAGGATGCCAGCGTAAATACAGCCTCTTGATTATTCTCCTCCGTTCTTCTTCGGATAGTCTCCAGGCTTCTTCTAGTAGCTGAGTAATTTCTCTGAAGATTTCTTGTCGACCTTGAGGTTTGGGCAGGTTTTCTTCGTCAGCGAAAACAACACAGCCTTCCGGAGAAAAACGAATTACCTTGTGGAACTTGTACAACTTTGAAGCGGTTACAATCACGGGATCACGGTTACAGCCGATGTTAATCTTGTATTTGTAGTTGAAGGCTGGTCCATTGACTCCACTTTTCTCGATCTTTTCCATGACGATAACATAAATAAAAGTAGCGTCATCGTTTTCTTCAGAATCGCTTCCGTCAAAAACTTCAAAACCAGCATAATCCCCAACGTCAAATTTGTTAAATGAATTATCAAGGAGGTGATGATCCTCGACTGGTACGAAGCTGCCTGGCTCTGGCAGAGGCGTGTTTTGTGTTGGATCGTAAGTATCATCCTGGCGTATTTTCATTTTATCAAGAAAAGGCCAAATCTTGTGAATTGGACTATCAAGAATTTTCGACACAATTGTTGTGGTTTTTCGCAACTGACCACACGCAATTATTTCAATTGCAGATGTGATAACAATGGAAAGAGATGAATCAATTTCTTCGCTCTTTTCCAAGCCTTTGTTCAAATAAATCTTCCAGATAATTTCATTTCCTTTAATTTCTTCTGTTTGGAAATGTGGAACCTCTTCCTCGCTGCCAGGAATGACCTTACCGTTATGTACGAGGTGAGTGACCACTTTCTCAACACTGAAAAGTTTAATGTTCTTAAGCTTACGCTCGATCTTCGTTACTATGTTTTCCATCGTCGAAACCCCATTGTCGTGATTTTCATGGCGAATGAGCCTAACAATAGCGCGACAGAATTCTTGTGAAACTAAAGTCTTCTGTAAAGAATGGTCTGCACCTAACGGCACTGCTGAGTGAGAATTTCCAACAAGCTCTTCTTTTACAACCTCGGATAAAAGCTTTGGGCGATGCTTTTTGGGGATCTTGGTTAAAAGATCATCTTTAATGTTTACTTTCTTGATGCCACATTCCTTCAAATCAAGGAGAAACATCTCCGAAAACTGTTTTACTCTTTTTTCGTGACAAGGCGCATCATTATAGATGAGAGATTTTGCTTGTCTCAAAAACACAGGGAGTGGCTTTGAACCGTCAGAATCGGTTTTTGTGTAACCTGGCAGGTAAAGTACCTTTAGATTTTCAGGACTGCAACTCGATTCTAATTCTTCTACACACTTGAAGAAACCTTTTACAGCAATACGTACCTGCTTTACGGCGTTAGGGTCAGAGATCTTCTCCGGCCAGAGTTGGTGAATCATTTGTGAAATCATTGCATACTCTTTGCAACCGGCTTTTCTAGGGGAACCAACTAACTCAAAGAAATTACGAAAGTGAGCAAGTTCTCCTGGTGTTGCATAGAGATACGGTTTTATCTCTTGAGATTCGAAAAACTCGATCACTACCTGGTGTGGATACACAAAGCGCTTGCCCGATTCCACCAGAATGCAAGGAGTATTTTGAAGCTTTTGCCTTGTCTGACCACTTTCTTGATTGCTAGTGATTTTTGATTGAAAAAACTTGTATAGCAGAGACATCACCTCTATCTTAACATCAAATCTCTTCTTGTCAAAGCTTTCAGACTTGTCATTCTCGTCAACCAGCTTATTGCAGAGATTCAAGCAGTGCTGTGTAACCTGCTCTAAGGACGGTTGTTCAACTATATTCAGTCCTTTGATAAGTGAAATAGCGCGTTTTTCATCCTTCAAACTGTAGTAAATCCTAGGACTGGCCCATTTGGGGAGCAGATGAGCTGTTGTCCAAACTAGCACTCGGCTTTTGTAAGCAACAGCGTTTGAAAAAGATAAATATGGAAGTTGACCTTCTGGAAGCAATTGGTATTGAGGGTGAAGACTACTGAGCTTTTCACTTACTTTCTCTGAAGCAATAAACGGAATAGACGAGACTTGCTGAAGAAAATGGGCATTTTCATGATCATCTTCAGGTAAATTCTCTTTGGAAAACAAGTGATCAACAAGGGTTTTTGATTTTTTTATTGTTTCTTCTCTTCTTGAGGCTGATGCTTCTCGAGCAACTTCATTCGCAAACTCCAGAAACTTTTCTTTGGTTACGTTTTTTACGAGACCGATGTCGCAAAGGAAATCAAGCCATTTTGGTTCATCAAAAGGTTTTGGTGGAAACCACTCTTGGGAAAGCATCACCTTAAAAACATCAATTCTTGGGTCGTAAAATGATGAAGCTTTTCCATAAGTTTGACTCTTCGCCTTGAGAAGAAATTCAAGATTACTCAAACCGAAAATCAGCTTTTTCCTGTGACCTTCTTTATCCTGCTTTGGAAGTCTTGGGAGAATTTTTTCTCGAATATAGTTAAGATGATCAATTTTACCTTGTTCTTTAATTGTGTGAAAATGCGGGAAAATAACAACGCAGTACACATCAACTGGTGAAATTGGTTTACACCCCATGAAATCGTGAAGTTTCTCCAAGTCCAACCATTTCTTTAAAAAAACAACACGAGAACTTTTTTCTACCGCATCAATTCCGGCAGAAGGGATTTCGGGCGGAAGAACAATAGCAGTTTGACTGGTTATTTCGACAAGACTTCCATGAATGCTTTCATGGAGGGGAAGCCGTTTGAGGATCTCCATAAACTCTGGCGTTTGTAAGTTCTCAATATTGTCATTGAAATAAGTCAAGATCAGTCGAGCCTGTCCATGATTTATCTTGCCTTTCAAACACATGCGATTCATGTGCTGATTTAGCGCTTCTAGTACGGTCGTTGGTTCATCAAGAGTGGCAACAAAATGGCGAGCAATACGACTAGTGTTTTCTATATACGATGATTCGAGCGCTCGTTTATTTAGCTCTGGCAGACCTAGCTCACGGAAAATGTTACTCAAGAATTTCTTTGTTTCATCATGAAAACGAAATTCCAAGATGCATTTTCCTAGTCTCAACGGAACGAGAATTTCATTTGTTTGCGGTTCTTTTCTTTCAAGAGACGTTACTTCCGTTGCAGGAAGGATACTCCAGTCTTTAAGTGGTTCAAGAAAAACTGTTATTTCTTGCTGTTCTTCTTTTTTACTTAACCATGCGGATTTTCTACATGCAATTCCAGAGTTGTCGTTTTTTCTCTCCTTTTCCATGGCTTCTAACTTCTCTTTCGACTTGACTTTCAGCATATTGTGTACTTGACCACTAAGAAATCTCCAAACTGTTTGAAGCCAGTCCCCATTAGGAACAGTTTCTTGATCGGGAAACCATTCACTGAACAAGCTTCTTTCGTAATACTTCTTCGGAGAGATTGCGTGCCTTAGCAAACTTGCAAATTCCTTAACATCAAACTCTTTGAACACATCGTGAGTTAGAAATTCTGGTGCAAATAACAAATTGTGAAGTTCCGGATGAACAAACATTTCAGGACACTCTGGAAGAAGGTTGTAAAAGCTTGAGAGAAACTTTGGAGAATGACAACTAAAAGAGCGTAGTTGATTATCGCACGTCAATAGAAGTGGAAGCCCATCCAGTTTATTCCTGAAGTCGTCGTCTGTTTTGCAATAGTGCAGCATTAAGAACAAGCATTGCTCGTTTTCGAAGGGCGTAGACGCGATAGGAGCAGGAATACAACCGATGTTGCATAACGATTCTTCCCTATTAAATGACTTATAAAACTCAATCACAGCAGAAGGGCTGATAAGAGATACATCGACACCCGACATTCTGAACACCTCAAAAACCGACAAGGGAAATTCAACAAGGTTAAATCCAGTACGGAGTAAAAGGAGTTTGATTTTTTCTTGCATTTCGTGTCTTGATTTCTGTTTTTTTTCATCATCCGTGTTCGACGGAGGGCACGGAAAATTCTGTAAATCGTTAAAGAAAGCTTCATCTTTACCCTTTCCACATGGAAAAAACCAGTAAACTGCAAAGGAGTGTTTTAGTTTTTCAGGATGCCTGGAAATATTTGACTTTGCATCGAAACCTCGAACAACGGGAAGAATTCGTACCTGATGTTGGTTAATGTATTGGTAGATATATCGAGTTAACGCTATCCAATAAGAATCGCTTGGAGGATATTTTGTATTGTTTCCATCCTCTTCGTTTTTCCAAGAGAGGTCTTCAGAAGTCTCTTCAATACCAGGAAGGAGATAGCGGAGTTTCGCCAATCTCAAGGTCATTTCTTGTGTTGTGCAGGTGGAGCGTGTCACGTGATCTTTATCAGGCTCAAGCTGGAAAAAGTAACGAGCTCTACAGAGAGTTGTGACATAGCAAGGTGCAATAACTCCTTGAAGAAGAACCTTGTTCCATTCTCCACGATAATCTTCACCTCGCCAGAGGTTTCTTCGTGCTTCGTGATCCAATGCAAAATGGCCGTTAATATTTACAGGAAGTCCCGTTTCTTGAGGCAATGGAAGGAAACAGTATGCTTTCATTGGATGGCTCATCGCACTCGTGCTGTTAAGAACAGTTGCCACTCCCCCTCGTGGCAGAAGGCCTAACTCCTTCCTGTCGTAAGCATCAAGGACAGATTGCGGTATTTCCGTATTTTCTTCAAATCCTGTCCTCTGGACCACAAACCAATCTTCTTTTCGCCCATTACTATCTTCTATAGTCATCACATATGCGACTTCCTCCATCTGAATTTCGGAAAGGCGTTCTTCTCCTTTCTTTAGCTGCTGAGAAATGCGTCTTGCGTTCATGCCAAACTCTTGTCGCTTCTTCTCTTCGTCTGGTTGAATGCTCGCCTTAACTCTGTAGCATTCTACTGGTTCACCACTGCTCTCGTCAACTTCCCACAAAGATATTTCCTTGACATTGTTAACAAACAGCAAATATTCGAACATTTCGTTTTCAAATTCATTCATCAGGAGTTTAAGGTTTTCTTTGGTCATCTCAGAAGAGCTAATATCTGAAGTCTCAGCCATTTTGTTAGTTCTTAAAGGGAATCTAAACATGACAGCTTCTTTAAGTGGAAATCTGTGTCCGAGTTTGTAACAGGGAAAGACATGTTTGTAAAGTTCTTCGAGTTCATCAATGTCGTTGAACATCCTTCCTGGTTCTTCTGGTGTAGCCCCAGGAACATATCTACAGTGTGGATCAAAGGCGCAGAGAACATCTCCAATCTCAGCACCTTTTGATATAAACGAAGGCACGTCAGTGAGATGGTAAACGGAGTTGAAACCAACCCCGTATTGCCCTGTCTTGTTTGGGTCATCCCTCTTACTTCCCTCGCCGAGATTCTGAATTCCATCGAGATCGGATTTTTTGAAAGGTTTGTTGTTGTACACAAGGAGAGCAGGGCCTTGAAGATGTTTCCAGCTATCCTCAAAAACGAACTCATCATTGTGATGTCTTGGGTCACTGATAAAACATATTTCTGTCGCTTGGGCATCATCTGCATTTTGAAGAAGTTCTTTCAGAACGTCCTGTCCACATGGGTAAGCATCAAGAATGCCTTTAAGACGATTAGTCAACTTCTCCTTTTGACCAAAAGAAATACCTATTGAACAAGAAGTCAGGTTTGCGGTTCTCATTGTTTTCACGCTAAGTACCTTGCAAGTTTCAGGAGGTATTTTTGGATGAGTGTACCTCACTCCGGGCGTTTTCGGAACCCACACACAATCGTTTATGCAGAGATCACTTGCCACGTGAAGAATGCTCTCTGAATCAGGAAGATAAATGTTGCCCAATTCCATAGTTTGAGCTTCGTCTTTCAAATTCTCAATGCAACGAGCTAGTTCCTCTAACATTTCCACAACCAGCCGCAAGGAAATTTTATGCAAACTATTTGTTCCAAATGTATCCCTAATTCTACGCAAGGTTGTCACGTAGTCTTTTTCACTGAAGTCATCTTGCACTTCAAGTTTTGTAAAGGTTGCAGCGGCTGTGTCAGCGAGAGAATAAAGGTAGGGAGAAAAATTGAAGGGGCATTTGTGTGCTACATAACTTGCAGAAACAAAGCCATCATTTGTCAAGATAACTTTCTCTTGTTTGAGAAATGCTTTCTCGTCATCACTAAGATCATCATATTTTGACTGCAAATAGTTGTAAACATCTTTACATACGCCGAGTATGTAATTATAAATACTTTTGTTCTCAAAAGCATTCTCCTGCAGCATTGCTTGTTTTAGCTGCTTGAGTACAATACATTTCGGAACTGTCTTCTTGTCAAGCTTCAAAAATATTTTTACCTCTTCAGTTAGGTAATGTTTGCCGTCCAAATCGTCGCAAATCAGTGGAGCAGATGCACAAACAAGGTTTTGTTTATGACTGGGATACGCTTCTTTTGCAGAAACCAGCAACTGAGCTCTAGTTGTTTCCCATGCAAATGGAAAATCTTTTGGCGGAGTAAGAGCTGGCAAAAATGGAATTCCAAGAAGCTTTTCTTGCGCTTTACGTTTCTCTTTCTCATAAACGACTGGCTCTGCCTCACTGTGACGGCAACTCAGCTTTCTCTCCAATAACCTGCACAACTCCGTTCCTCGCTTTACAGCCGCAACATGATCAATTAAATTAAGAGAAACACAGCTTTGAGCTCTTTCAACAATCATATCCCATCTCATCTCATCTTTTGCCATTCCAAGATGAACAAGTTTTGCAAGGATTACATCATTTAGGTAAGTGTGATCAGATCCATGGGGAAATTTTTCTTCTTCTGGCAAGAAAACACTGGATATATCTCCTGTAGGATGAACAAGTTCATCAGGTGATTTTAACTTTTTGCCGTCGGGGGTTACGGGGATGCAACTGCTCTTTTTCAAGATGTCGTCTAAGTCCTTTCTGTTTGTATGAAGGGCATATAAAGTCAAGGTATCCCGCTCTTCTGGATTTACTGCTTCTATATGAGGAACAAATATTTCGCGGTAAAATCTGACTATGTCATAGGAGTTTCTGAGGAGAGTTGCACCATACCCACATCTTTCAAGAGATTCTGCGATACTGGAGGGAAGATCAATGACAACTTTTTCACTGCTTGAAACTTGACGTAGCACATCCAAGGCAACGTCTCCCACCTCCGCAACCTGCCGCAGTTCTGGTTTTAGAAACAAAGCATTCTCTATGTCTATACATCTTTTCCCATCGGTGAAAAGCTTGAGTGAATTTTGTACTAGGAAAGTGTAAAAAGATCTTACAAGAGGATCATACAAACTTTCAGCTGTATTTAGTAATGGCCAGAGTTCATAAAACGATTGAACTGCACTGTTTAAATCCATCATCGAGCAAAGATTTTGCATAGCAGTTAAGTAGGCTTCACAAACTGCATCTTTTAGAAGCATTTCATTCCATTCTCCTCCAGAATCATCTTTGTCATCTTTACTTCTCTCTTTCAAGTAACGCCTATTAGATGTTACAGCAAAACCACCATTGATGTGGACCGAAAGTTTGCTGTCGATTGGCAAGGGGAGATAGCAGAACACGCAGCCAGCAACTCGTGCTGGATTCATGTGACCAACAGGAGATGTACAGTAATCCTCTACAAGACGCACCGCAACGCCAGCAGCAGGTCGCAGCCTTTCATCTCCTTTTGCTTTGTTAAATGATATACCCTGACCCATAGAACTACTAACAAGCCATGCTTGTTGTTTTGGTGAATCAGTGTGGGGTACATTTGCAAAGAACACGTGTCCAGCCTTTGTGAAAGAGCTAAGAACATTGATGTTCATTGATGATTGTGGAAAGGCCTTATTCATCGGATACCCTTGCTTCATGTTCTGCATTACCTGTGAAGTTGCTTTTAAGAAGTTGCATTCTTTAATAAACTTCTGTTCTTCTATCGATAGAGCAACAGCAGCGTCTGATAACTTAATGTTAACACCATGTTCACGTAAAGTGTTAATAGGCTTCTTTTCGATTTGAAACAACTCAACTGCTTCAGTGGGATCTTTTGCGTCCGATGGAAGGTGGAGCAATGTTACCCTTCGTACATTTTGCGTGAACAATAGTAAGGTATCCGCCCCTTTAACAACCATCTCCAATAGTTTTGTCATCTGCTCTTTGTCGTAGAAAAGACTTTTGATCTCACTTTTGTCTGCTTGACTTCTATTTCGTAACGGAAACCGGAACAATGTTCCATTAAAGAATGTCTCTTCTGCATCCAGGCTCAAGTCACAACCAAAGATTCCATTATACGGTTTGAACTGGTTGCGCAGCTTACGTAGTTTTTTCTTGTTCTTCATAATGTCGATCTTAATTCCGGGTTTTTGTTTGTTTCTTACAGCTTTACCAAGGTAAGTCGTGTGTGGGTCAAAAATAACGATCTTGTTGCGACTTACAAAACTTGGAACATCTGTAAGATTATATACAGCATTGAAACCGAGGCCGAATCTGCCGATCTTCCCGCAGTCTTTCTCTTTTGTACCTTCACTTAATTTCGTAATGTTCTCAAAGTCTTTGTCGGTGAAAACTGCGTCATTGTATGCCCATAACGCTTGACCTTGCCATTCCTGCATACCTTCATCAATCAAGCAAGTTCTTGCTTCCATGTTAGGACGCTCATCATACAAAATCTTAACTTCTGTAGCTCCGGCGTCATCAGCGTTTTGTATGAGCTCTTTAGGCACAGCAAAGCCATCCATGTAGTCTTCCAGCAGTCGATTTATTCTTCGTGTCAGAGGTTCCGACTGGCCGTACTCCTCCCCAAATCCTAGTTGGTCAGGATCAAGAATACGACTCATCAGAGATGGAACTCCAAGACGTTGAGCCGTACTTGGTGGGACGTTCCTATGAACGTAATGAAGCCCTATGTCGTCGTTCTCCTCAGCGTCATACATGTCGTAGTCATGCATGAGCCATTCTGTGTCACAATAAGTACAGTCTTTAATTGGGTGCAGTCTCAAGGTGAAATTGTTTTCAACATCAATTGGAAGTAGAAGCTTTTCAAGGATCTCTCGAGGCATTTCCTTACCGCTGGACGGTTTCATTTCATTCAGGATGTCAATGGATAACTGTAAGTCGTGCCTGACATCTTCTTCGAAAGCGTTTGTCTTGATTTCATATTTTTTCCGCATTTGATGTAGCACGGTAACCAGGAGCTCTTGGTCTTCTTTAATCTTCACGCCGCACTTGATAAACATTTCTGTAAAGATTTTCATTTCACTTGGTAAGGAATAAGCATAAGGTGAGAGATCAGTGAATGCTTTTTCTACAACAATCTTATCCGGTGAAGAAAATGCTTCCCCGTTCCATATCCAATTTTCGATTCCAGCGGCAATTAAGGCTTTGTTTACACATCTGTGGTCCTTACTACTTAAATATTGGTAGACCTCGATCACGATACCTAAATAGCTGGCCTTGCATTGCGGATTTTCTGTATTGTACGTCGACGTCACGAATTTAAACTGCGCAATCACATCTTCCAACTTCGGTTCGCTTTCCCAGTAGAAGTGGTCTTTAAGCTTTGGGTAAAGATCTGCCTGTACACTGGGTCTTGTTGTTCCGACGAGACTTAAAAGTCTCTTTGTATTTGCCACCATGCTATCTGGTCTATCAAATGGAGATGTTCCATCTGAGTAAAAAGGCAGATTATCAGGATAGTAAATGGGTTTTACAGCGACTCTTGAAACCCAGTGTATTGAGCGGATTGCATCAGCCAGATACACACCCGAACAAACACGCTCTCGTAGTACGGAAGGATTTTCGTTCAAAAACGTCAAAATGGCTTTAGATTTGCACTCAGCCTCGATGTAATTTCTCATTCTTTCAACCTGCTTCACACTTTCTAATACCATATTGGCTTTAACTTCCTTTACTGTTTTCAATCCCAGTTTTCTCATTTCAACTAAAATGCTGTCATCTCTGTACTTCGCGGATGGAAAATGTTCGTCCTCTGAGAGGAAGATATTTCTTAACACCTCAACATTTGGATCAAATAAATCTGATGGTTTTACACGACGACCATCACTGCTTCTGCTGACAAACGGAAGCCGTCTTAGATGATGGTCAAAGTTTTTGTCTTCTTTTCTGTATTGAGGTAAGCGTTCAAGAACAAACACCATCAGACAATCCAGTTCATCTCCTGAATAATAATTCTTGGCCACTCCTGGTAACACATCAACGGACAGCAATTCCATAGTTGTTAGTTGTTTGATTTCTAGTGCTCTGGCTAGGTGTCTGCACTCGTCATCATTGGCAATAATGAAGATCTCTGAAGGACTTACTGGCAAGTTTTCTGTTGGCGCTGCACGCCGAACCTGACTTGCAGCAACAAAGAATGAGGCTTTCTTTCCACTTCCATCTAATGTTTCAAACAGTGGTAGTCGACTAACAAGCTGCTTCTCTTCGACTGTAAAAGACTTTGCTTGTGCCAAAAATGAACGAAGCTGACGTTTTTCATTGGGACTAATATTCTCTTCTATTCTTCTGACAAGATCGTTGGTTCTCATGTCCTCTATCACTGATAAAGCTTTAAGGATTCCTTGTACGGTTGGCTTGTTAACAAACTGGAAGCATTGTGGATGAGTCATTGTAAAGTTAGGGAGTGCATCAATAACAGTTAACCCCAGTTTGCGCAGAATGTTTGACAATGCTTCGTTCAGACCAGAGCCGTTAACTTCACGAACAACGAGTGTTGTTCTCTTTTGCAGTTGTGCAAGTAGTGTTGACTCTGATGATGTTTCAACTTGAATCAAATGAAGACCCTGAAAAGGATCGAGACAGCTGGGAAAGTTCTTACATAAGTACAGCCACAATTCTTCCAACCATCCAGCCGGTAGATATTGCTGGCCTGAACCACCTGTTTCCCACTTTACACGACAAAATTCATTCTGATTACCTCGTAACACTTTACGCAGGAGCCTTTGGACGTCTGATGCCTTTAAAAGACGAAGTTGGAGACATTCTGAAAAATTAAAAGTATATTGCACACCTTTAGGGTAATTACCTAGCCGCATTTTATATAGGCATTACACATAACCGTTATGCCGGTAATTATTGCTCATAACGTCGTTGCTAAAACGGGGTACAGAGTCAGTATTAACAAGCGCTGTACAACTTAGAATTCAAGAAACTGATCTGCTCTTCCAGTGGCGACTTCATAGCTCAGTTAGTTGGAGCGCTTCACCAGCATTGAAGAGTCAAGGGGCTCTAAATCCCGCTGAAGCAGCATGAATGCATAAATATAGTAACAAATTTTAAAAAAAAAACTAAATGTGATCAAGCACAATACCACCAAAATACCTTGTGAAAATTGGTTAAAACACTGAATATACTAATACAGACAAGAAACTAACGTTATAACAGAAATAGTAAGTTTGTGATTTATTCAACTGACGCTCCGTAGGGTTTCTTATGCTTTGTAAACGGTTAACGATTTGCTTCTGAGCCTGATAAATCAAACAACTGATCGGTTAAAAAAAATCTCAAGATTGCAAAATGATCTAAAGTGTATTCATCTGGAAGGACCCCGCGGATAGCACAATAATGGCCACCGTTTCCATAATTATTCTCGCAAATTATGTTTCGAGACTATTACGTAATGGTGATTAAATAAACGCACCATCAGTTTAAACATATACAGATTTTTCATTGGATAATTTTCAATAAATAGCTTTCAAAAATGACTTCCTGAACTGTGTCATCAAACAGGAAAAGTGATGTGTTACATTCTCTAAGCCACTATTGCTACTTTAGTACATAAATACTTACAATGTTTCATACTGCAAATTGAAATGTTTACCTGTCTCTGCGGCCTTTAACAGCCAATGTAAGACCTTTGAGTCCATTTCTTGGCTAAGGAACATCTTTTCAAGGCCAGGAAGCAAAGTCTGCGGATGATCACGTGACGCTATGTAAATTTTGGATTCATCTTCTAAACCATTGCTTTTAAATGTTGTAAATGTTCCATCTGAGAGAGGAAGAAGCTCTAATCCACACAAATCGCTGAAGTTACGGTCTGACAGGATATATTGCAAAAGGTGCAACTTGATGGTGGAGTCGAATCCTTTGTACACTGAGTGCATATTCTTAAGTACGTGACGCACACAAGATGGTGTGATTTCACTGATTGAGTTGCTGTAATGGGTTTTAATTGCCGCCATGACATGAGGAGGGACTGTCACAACATTTTGGTTTGCCACGCACAAGGTACTTGTAATCGCTTTGTTTACTTCATTGCTTTCTTGAAGATTGTCAAGTAATGCTTCTTGCAGTAGTATCCATTTTCCCTTGTCAGCTTCAGTGTAGACAATGTGACCGTATAGAATCTCCTTGTAAAACAGTTCTGTTACCTCTTTCCACTTCAAATCAGCTTTCTCCATGTCGGGCCACAAGCTATACACGGCGTTTATTGCGTCTGCTGAAGAATCTTGCAAGCGCCAACAAAGATTAATCGTCTCACGCAGAAGTGTAGCATACGCCTTTGGAATAACCTCACGAAGGAGACACCTATTCCATAGCAAAGCCTTGTCAGTCAGTGTCTGCGTCTCGTCTTGGTCTGCACTTGGCCATTTAAGATAACGTCGGTTTTTGCTCAGCGCAAAAAACCCATTTACGTGCACAGGTAACCCAGTTGGGCTCTGTTTTGAAAGCGGCAGCGGAAGAAAACAGAAAAGGTGACCACAGGGCTCTGTTGCAGGTTCATCTTCGTTTTCCAAAATGTTTCTAGCCGACTTTGGTGGAACTGGATAAGCAACTCCAACCCAAGGAAGATAACTTAAGGATTCATCTTTTGAGAGTTTGTTAAGTTCGTATGATGCTGCATCCCCGGAATAGTAGTCAGTAACAATGTAGGAATATTTTTCTGTCCGGAAGTTTTCTTCTTCTGCATAGGTTATGGTTTCAATGGTAACTGGATACGTAACAGCTACACTTTCTGACAGGTCTTTTGGTGAAGAAATTTTTTCTAAGAATTCTTTTCGCTTTGATCGAACTTCTTCTATGAAGTCTTTTGCAATCCTTACTTGAAACACTTTTGTTGGTGAAATATCTCCTTCATGGCGGACATAAAGCTCAATGGATTCGAGCCTTTTTAAAAAGAGTAGAATCAACTGTGCATCAGTTTGAAAGCACTTAAAGAGTCCAATCATTTTCTCTTTGGTATAGATTGTGTCCGACAGTTCCGAAGGACATTCTCTTAAAGGAAAACGAAAGAGGGTCCCAGGATAGTGGCCATTGATAAAAGATTCTTCTGAGCAATCGAATATTCCTTTATAGGGATCAAACTGTTCTGAAATGGATTCCATATTACAAGTTTGACCTCCAAGTATCCACTTCTTACCAGTTCTACCAGGTCCGAAGTATTTTTCGTGCGGATCAATCATTGCCAGCTGTTTGTCACTTACGACGCTTGGAAGATCTGGTGTGAGGAAAAATCTCAATGTTATCATCAAATGACAACTTCTTCAAAAGCTATTTCTAATTTTACAAAAAATTATTTTTGTTTCCACAAAGATTAGTGACCATACGCTAAGTGTTTTGTACTTTCCAAAATTATTTGTACTTTTAATACGAAACAGAATTTAAGTATAATTTTTAACTGTTGGCCCGTTCGTTAGGGCCTATATTCCCGAATAGGAATTTATAAAATAAAAACTTTGTCAAAATCGTGTGGCTGTTTTTCCTGGAAAGTTACAAACAAGACGTGTCTTAGTGATAAAACTCTTTTGAATTTTAAATTTGAAACAAATATTTCATCGCCCTAACAATCTGGAAGGAAATTCAACACTTCAATCTTAATCCGGAATAGTTAGAATACGCCCAAACGAACAGGCCCAAGATCTACACAACAGCATTATCGTTGTTGTGATCCTCAATCATTCACTATAAGATAATCAATGTCATCTCATCACCATCATTACATTTGTAGCTTCACAACCACCATTATCACCACAGCCACCATTATCGTAGTGTGTCGTGCGTGTTTTTAATCTCTGAGAGTGTTAGAAATGGAATGGTCTGTCGGTGTTTCTAAAACAGTTTTACAAATAGATAAGCTTTACACCGCAGTGAGAAGAGTTTTTGAACTGACTTTTCGGACAGTAGTCCTTCGTCGGGGTGAGAGTATTACATCAATATTCATGAACGTTTTAATTGCAGACTTGTTTCGGCAGTACTAATGCCATCGTCAGTGTAACTGATTAGATATTCTAAAGTGAGTAGAAATATAACACTGAAAAATCAGCAATCAGAAAAAAACACGAGAAAACTAACTAACAATCGTATTATAAGCACACTATAAGGTTGACATGCTTGACTTGGCGCGGCTATTCAGACTAGGATGCTCACGTTTTATATGAATAGCCTCTTTTATTTTTAGTGCAAATTCCGTTGCATCGGAATCCAAAATCTGAAAGTATTTCTTAGAGCATCTTCGCGAACATGTTACGTTGCGCCCTCGTATTACCTGTCAAATGAAACACAGACTTGAAACCAAGTCCAAAACGACCAACTTTCATTGGATCCTTAGCCTTGATGCTATCACTGATCATGCGCACACCATTCCAGTCTTCTGCTTTAAACTGTGCATCATTGTATGCGTACAGCGCCGGTCCCTTTGGTGAAAGTTGGAAAAAATCATGAGAATGAATCGGAATCAAGTCTCAAAGAGCAAACATCTAACTTTAATATACCACGGTTATTCCGGTTATTTTGAGAAGCAGACCTTATTAAAAAAGGCGGCGATTCTCATATCCAGTCCCTTTGCAATTTCATATAGTGTAACAAGACATTATTCTGACGTGACTGGCAATAACAGGTGTGAAAGAAGGTCTCTATGATATATGACAGTTTGGTTGTAGAGTTAGGATTCTAGTGAGGAGTACTGTAACGTGAAGATAATAAAGAGAAGCTAGAACTCGAAAGAATTATTTTGTGTCTTGGCCACCCCGTAACATCTATATTCAACTTAGCCCTACAAGGCTCGTTTCGAGTAACATTATTTTGAAAGTTTAACTCAAGAACGAGGCTAGAAGGGCTAATTTGAGTGTAGATAAGAGAATAATTATTAAAATCGCCACCATTTTTGAATAGGGCACGAGTCTATATATTTAGAAAGTGAGAAGTGGAAAAAAAACCTGCAGCACTCAAATAATATCTGTGTTGTTGCTTCAAACCCTTGATAAAGTTTTTATAAAACCAATGTCTTTCTCAAAGTATGTTCGATAAATAGGACAAGATGTTATCAAATATCAGCTAGCAGGTTTCAAAATTAACAACCTTAACAACAATTGAATGGGTAACCTTATTAATATCTAAACATATTGACAATTACAAAAGTCAACTCGAAAACAAAATGGTCTTCCCAACAAAATATCTTAAACAATTATAAGAATGAAAAATACTAAATAATTATTAGATGACTTTACCTGGAACTGTTCTAGTTCTGGACAATACAGCTTTGATTTCCCGTAAGTGCGATTGTCAAAGAGAAACTTAACCTCTTTAGCCCCTGCATCTTCAGCGTTCTGAACTAATTCCTAGAGAATACAAAGCAATCATAAATTAGGAAAAGAACCGTAAAACAATGAACTCATAATAGATACAAAACTCGACAACTTTAACACAAAATAATGCACCGTATCTTACAAACAAACAAGCTACTATTCAGAATTAACCTTGTACTTGCAGACACAAGCAAATGTACTTTATGCTCTACTGAACAGAATTAAGTCGTACAATAGCTAAATATACCTTCCAAATAAATGTTGAGCACCTATTCGAAACCACGATTCTACTGAAGATTAATCTTCTTGATACTGAAATCTTTAAACAATTCAATCATTTCATCTTAATTGGAAAGTCATATACACTTGCAGAGCAAGGAAAATCTTTCTATATTCTTAGTAAATCTTCAAAACATATCACCAATAGCATTAAACAATTTTTATGGCAAAATAAAGATTTTTAAAAAACTAAATTCTTGGATTGCATCGGTTCCGTCATAAGTCTGCAATTCACGTTCGAAAAAGATATGGTTTAAGTTGTATTTCAATATTATTTCATAAACATTTTAAATCTGCTTGATGCTTTTTCACTGCAATGCAGGACTTTAACTATGTCACACAATGCAGTCACGTTTTATGAAAAAAAAATTAATCAATTTATTTACGATAAAATTATTGGTTTGGTTATTATATGCTTAAAAGTGTCGTTTAAACAATGAAATATATTGCAATTTTTTCAGTTTTATATTTGAAATTATTGCGGCCATGTTGGTGGACAAGGCAACGCCATACAATACCTCCGCGAAAAATTGCTTTTAGTACCACAAATTATTCCAGAGCTATATTATACAAGCCCATGTGGTCTTTATTTTATTTGGCACGGAAGGAATCGATATTTCCAAATATTTACAAAAAAAACACGTTTACTGTTATTCACTACATCTAATTTTTCTGAAGGTGGTATTTTATTGCATTGCTTAGTAAAAATGTTCACTAATTTGTCGACGTACAACTAATACACTCTTGTTTTTTATTAAGAACCAGTAAAACTTAGCTCAGGCTCAATGTTCTTATTTTTTCGGCCATTTCAGCCTCAAAATGTTCTTATTTTGTTCTTAAAATTCTCT
>JAOBAY020132433.1:0-15775 GCA_025331085.2 Zoanthus sociatus | reverse complement strand
ATTTATAAATATATATTGGTTGGTTGGGTCCGTGCTTCGAAAAATTAAATTGGTCTGGCCTTACCGAAAGTTTCGAATGGTGTGTGAAAATTGCGGCCGAATTTGGTCTCTAATCGACAAAAATCCGTTTGAGTTGATCAAATTTATCGCTAAAATTAGACTAAAATTATGAGAAAACAGAAGGGCGGTACGGAAATCGGAAGGACGCTACGGAAATCAGAAGGGCGCTAGAGAAAACAGAAGGGTGCTGGAAAAAAACAGAAGGGCGCAGTGCCCTTCTGATTTGCCCTGGCGAGAACACTGGTGTAGATGTGGTCAATCAGATTCTCTGACACTGATTCCAGGATCAGTACAGTTAGATTTGAAAGTAACTAAAAGTTCATGAATATTAATGAGCCTCCTACTTCTGCTCTGGGGAGAACCCTGATTTCTACTGTAGTTAGTTTTACTGCATTACAAGTGTTATCAAGCTATGTTCTCTGTCCTTAGCTAGCAGAGATTGAAACACAGTAAAATTAATACTTTTTTGGCTTTGTTCACTTGAGAGAATTATTTAAAATATTATTAATTATTCAGGTTATATGCATGCAATTAGGTGCCTTGCATAATTTAAGACAATTCAAGCATTTAGTTTCATCAACACTAGGTCAAAACATTTTTTATCAGTGTAGGGAAAGCAAAAAGCTGGCATTTTGAGTGTTAGCTCTTCAACAGTTGCTCTTACAAATGGATGATTATAAGTGCAAAATAACACCCTAATTTGTGCTTTCCCTAAGGTGATAACCATACTTTTCAACCCAGAGTCGATTAAACCATATGCTTAACTCTTGAAATGTCAACTTTGTACTTTCCTCAAGGCAATGATCAAACATTTCAACATAGAGTTGATTACCCAGGTGCTTCACTTACTTGCCAATAAACTTCAAACTATTCAACAAGTACTGTATTGTTGGGAGGGAGGGGAGGAGGGGGGAGGGGGCAGGAGAATGGGAGTTGAAGGAATGAGAGCCCAATAAAGGCAGGAAAATTGAATACAAAACACTTATTGTTTTTGAGTAATTGTGCAATAGGTTGAAGGGTTGAATCAAACCTTTAAAACTAAAGTAACAAACAAAACAATAATGTTTGACTTATTTGAATTCCTGTTAATCCTTTTGTCATGGGTCATCTGTATGGAAGATGGAGGGCATGCTAACCCTCTGTATTACTAAGACAACTCAAGTTTGAAGTTTTTTACTAGTTTTAACATAGAATAGTGTAAGACAGTTTCTTTGACAAACCTGATGATAAAAAAGTTTGCTAGCTAAATCCTTTACGAGCCAAGTGGCCCATGGAACCGGTGCTTATCTCCGGTTTCTGTAGTGTTAAGCAGATGAGAGTCTTTGACTCCCCCTGGATGGGACACTAATCCATCACAGGTTAGCTCCCAGCAAATGCTGGTACTTATTTACCTACCCTGGAAGGATGGAAAACTGAGTTGGCTTAGGCGGAAAAGAAGGTCACACAAATATTCAAATCTCGGCAAACAGTTGGGATCGAACTGGGGACCTTGTGGTTGGAAAGCAGAGATCTTACCAACTGTGCCAACCACGTCTGCCCATATTAGATTGTAAACCCTCCAGCTATTAACAATTAGTTAATGTAAATTAATTACATCAGCTTGATAAGTTTTTGACATTTACTTTTTTCATCCAGGCAGTAGAGGAGGCTTTTGTTCCAGTGATAAAGTTGATTTTCTGCAACATTGAGGTAATTGTCCCAGGTTTAAGGGCCTGCTGGGACTCAATGTGAACACAGGTGCACAAGAGCAGAAAACAGAAAGTGTGTGAATGAATCAGAATGTAAACAGTAAAGACACAAGCTTGCATTTGTTTTTGCTTCTCAACTTTTCTAGTGTGACTGAAGTTGAAGCAAGTTCAAACAAGCTACACAGTTGAAAAGCCAAACAGAGTAATGTGCAAACTTGTATCTGATGCTCTTTGCTCTGTGTAAACATATGTAAGAAGTTTCGTAGCTGTTTTTGCAAGGATGTTGACAAACTCCCAATAATTGAAAATGAGCCAATCATAAAATCACAGTTTAATGTTTAACTTAGATCTAGTTCAGTTTGTATCTGAACAAGCATAAAATTTCTGTTTTTGCAAGAATAAATTTAGGAATGCTAAATAGAGGGACCCATTTTTCACGTTTTTTGAATGGGAGAATGGATAATTATATCTTAGGTGTATTTCAAAGTTAATCAATTGTTTAATTTTTGATTGTTGAAGAGATCTTATTTTGTTTAATAACTATTCTCCAGATGGATTTGCTGTTTGCTCGTTTAGCTCTTCCCGAAGTTCCAGGTGACCTTGATCTGTTGGATGAGAACCTGCTAAAAAACCTTGACCCCAAGTGTGTGCGAAGTTTGAATGGTAAGGCTTTTCATTACGTTTTGATAGTAAGTACAGTGGAAAATGCTGTAGTTGGATGTGTTTTGATCCATCTCCACAGTTCTTTTGGTAACTTAAAAAATGCTTTCTAAAAAACGACAAAACAAGAAGTATTGTCATTTGGAATTGATTACAAATCAAAGGACTCTCGGGACAATAGACAATAAAAAATTATTATTAAACAGTCTAATGTTTAAACTATAACTGTTTTGCAAATGTTTTGATATTAAATTGTATTACAAAGTAAGAAAAGTCATTATAGGCAGTTTTAAGTTTAAAAAAGAAAAAAGAAAAACGAACGGGCATTGAACCAGGTCCATGCTCACGAAGTCAAAAGTTTTGCCATGAAGCCACACTCAAGGACACTTTTACTTTCGTCTATAATCCACAATTTCTGTTTAAAACCACTTCAGGGCTCGACACTAACTTTTCAACTTACTAGTCTAATGGCTAGTGGCAACTTTGATGCTAGTAGCCAAACGTTTTGTTTTACTAGCAATTCGTTGCAATTCGGAGATGCCTTCCTTGATAAAGACAGAATCTTGTATTTTGTTTACTAGCCAAAGTGGCTAGTGGAAATAGAAAATCTACTAGCCAAAAATGAATCTCTACTAGTCTGTGGCTAGTTGGCTACCGTTAGTGTCGAGCCCTGTTTTTTGCTTTCCTCTGGGGGCAATGGCAAAAGGACATCATTGCAAACTTAGCTAGAAATTGCAATACATAACAGGGTTGAATATTCAATCAAATCGCATGGTCAACTCACCGCTTTCTAACTTGAAATTGAATAGCCATTTTTATACTTATGCAATCCAATGTTCATCCTTTTCAATGTCACAAGTTCAATATAAATTGACAACTTCAGCCAAGCTAATCTATATTTAGAAGAAATCGTTACAAAAAGGGCTAGTATAACCCTGGTTGGGCACCGTATTGTACATTCAACGCGGTCTCAGAACAGTTGCCTCTGACGTCACAACGTCAGTTCAAAAGCTTCCCCCGTGTTAAGTACTGGAAGTTTTAGCGAAATAATTTAGTAGGGACATAATTTTGTATAAAGCTATACTTGTTTAATAATCACCTTTACAAAAAAATGTATCTAAAAGAACGAAAAATGGAATTTTGACGTTGTGACGTTAGCATTAACAACCTTGTTTGATCGCGGGCGCAAGTATGGCGTCTCTCCTTAGTCATGAGCCAGCACATTTTGCTATTTATTTTAAGGACACTGATTAAAGAACTGGTATCAAAAGCACGTTTTTGAAATCACAAACAGTTGTAGTTTAACATAACAAAAAGTAATTTTGGGTTGCAGCTTCGCTTTAAGACAAAAGCATACATTAATTGTTGTAGAGAAAAACCTATCTTAGATACTCTCCACTGCCAAACAGAATTAATCTGAATTTTTTTTTTCTCGATTCTTTTGGCCCACATCGGCAACTAACAATTGATTACTAAATTTACAATTGTTACTTCTCATTTTCAAAGTCAAAATTTCCTGCGGGCTGCCATCTTGAATGTCTCGTTTCTTATTTATAGTGCCAATCTCCACCCTTGAAAAATTTCCCGTGGGGCCTTGCAATGCAACCAAACATGTCAAAATTTATAATGGCGGCGCTCATGAAATTTAAACTTTGTAAATGAGAAATGAAAATTGCTTGTAATGAGCTATACAAAATGTTGATATGGACCCAAGATAATTAAAAATAATATTTTGGACTAATTTTGCTGTATAGTTGAGGAACCCATATCATAATATTAATCAATCTGTGGAAGTTGTCCTTCACCCTTATGATGGTCTGATAAAATTGGATGAGGTAGTTAACACTTTGCTAAAAGAAAAACAAGATATTGCAATAAAGGCAGTTTTAAAAGTTTGCTGTTTGGTAGTATGTATTAGAGAAGTGGTATTCAAATTTAATTTTAAAAGCATTAACCCCTCAATTGTTGAAATACCGTGGTAGTTTCGAGAGTGTTCTGTGAATTTTGTGAAGAAACATACAATTCATGCTCGACAAAGAATTGTTTGTAGTAAAAAGGTTACTTTTTTTTAGCATCGTCAAACATGTTTAGCCTTCTGCATAGCTCCATACACTGAGAGCCATTTTCTTTGCAACATACTAAAGATATCAGCCATTTTTAAAACGTCATAGCTAAATCTTAAGACCGCTCTGGTTGTTTTCATTTTTTTCAAGATCTTCTTAGCGAACTAAATACCAAGAACATCCCGCACCAAGTTACAGTAGTCGAAATAGATGTCCCTCGCGGCACTAAAGATTGGTTTTGCCCGTGTCCAGGTCTATGAAATGAAAGTTCTTTTAAAATTCGTTTTATTGTCCCAATGCTTAAAAATACTTTTTATGAAGGTTTCTTTATATACAAACCTTCTGTATTAATTTTCCATTAATATCTATGTGAATTATTTTTAGTTAGGAATCTTTGTCATGGGACAATTGTCGTGTGCATCGACGCACAGTAGATAACCCTAATAGTAAATCTTCTCCTACCACCGCTGCTAAACACTTTTGCTAACCCCTAACCACTCTTCTAATGATTTTCAACTAATCCCTATTGAAAAAATCTTTAGTAATAGAGATTCAGTCCGCAAAGACCGCGAAAACATAATTCATCCTCAAAGCCAATACCCTTGAACCTTATAGACTCAACATAAGAGAAGACCTGTAATTATCACATTTTCTACTTTTTTTCTTTTTGGTTTTATCCTTTTTTTTATTTTGTGTAATTTACTGCTTGTTTGTTATTTACACGCTTTATCATATTTCGTTTATTGTTTTTCAACCGTTTAAATTTTTAAAATTTCTTGACAAGCTTGACATGTCATATTTGGTTTTCCAAATATATATTACACATGTTTGTGTAAAGATATCCTTATAACCTGATAAAGATTGACGTGGCGGATCGAAATATAGTTACTCGTTGTTTGTCAACTTTTCTTGAACTTATTTTATAAGGAAAACGGTGAGTATCACTTGACAAAAAATAAACATTTTTTTTTATGCACGAAGAAACCGAATTCCGAATGCAATCGTTATGTATCTATTATTAAAATAGTGTTTGTTCTACGTGTAAACTTTTTTGTAACTTTTTTGTTTTATAATTTTTTTTTTCAATAGAAAAAATTTCTATGCCGGAAAAAGATTTTGAATTAAAATGGAAACCTTTGTTTTCCTTTCTATCCAATTTTCCGCAGCATCCCTCGTAATCACTATCGGCTCTCAATGAATTCTCATAACACGTCATTTATACCTTGTAACTGGAAAACGGGAACACCGCTGGAGCTGCGTATCTCCGATTTCAAATAAATAAATAAATAAATAAATAAATAAATAAACAAATAAATAAATAAATAAATAAATAAATAAAACCATCACTAACGCCCAAAACTGTACTTTTCTTTTCATTAGTGACTAGTGTTGTTCCTATTTTTACTGAAAATAATAAAAGACCATTATTGAAATTGTTAACGTTTTGTCACAAAAGCATTATTTAGCATTTGTATTGACTAAAAAATCTTATCGACTTTCGAAACTCCACGGTTTTGGCGGTCATTATAAAAGATACTCATCGCTGAAATTTGAAATACAATTTAAATAAAATTACTGTCATATTTAGTGCTAAGCCTCAATTTTGTTTTTATAAACACAATTAAGTTTGTAAACCCAAAACAAATGAAACAAAAGTTTCAATTTGCTCAACATTCCCAAATGGTTTTAAAAATGTCGAGTAAAATTTAAGTAAAGTGCGTTAATAAATTCAAATTTGTTATACAAACAGAAACGGTAAGATTTTACTCACATGTACGTGTTTAGTTTTTAGTTTTGAAGTATCTTTCTCACTTAATTTTTAGGAAAATGGAAGAAACGTGTAATCATTTTAATTTTATAAATATGACTTTTCAGTGAAGGGCTATTTTGAAATGTTTTGGTATAGAAATAAACAAAGTCAATAGATTAACATTTAGAAAATTAGATTTGTATTTTTTTTTGTGTGAAAAATCTTCGTTGACAATTTCTGCTGCGCATATATTTTGAAACTTTCCATGCTGCCATTTTGCTCCTGAAACAGTAAAAACAGTTGTGCGAGTGGCCTTCAGAAGTCAAAGGGTTAAAACCAAATCATGAGATTTAATAACATTTTAAACTAGTAATTTTCGTATGGCTGGAAGAAAAAACGTGGCTTCGAAACCCCCGCCACACACACAACCTCACGCAATGCAATAGCACAAATAATGACATAAATTCTTAATAATTTCAATAAATTATAGATAGCAGTACTGCGAAATCTTGAAATTACATTAGATAGAATAAACTAATTTTTATAATTATTATTTTTTTCTTGCCTCTTAGTAAAAATAATACTAAATAGTAGTAGAACCTGAAATATGCAGTGATTTCATAGCAATCATGCCTATAAAAAGGCTATATATTGCTGGTCATGCTGCATGCCAAAAATTTCAGCCTTAAATTTTTGTTTGTTGTCTTCATTAATTTATGCGTATTTTCGATTTGCCACTGCCTCGATTTGCCAGTTAAAATGTTGATGGTATATATAGTTTTGGTAAAATTTCCCTACTTATTTATACTAACAAACTAAACCCTGTCGAACATTCAAAACTGGACATAACATGAGCGCAAAAGTAAACATGCAAGACATCGGGCATCTTGGCTGACAAAAAAGTCGATTTCGCGTGATTTGACCTAAATGAGTTGCATGCTTTCTAACGTAGTCATAGACATTTTTAGAAATATTTCACTTTGCTGTCACATAAAAACCTAATTGTACGCCTGCGTATATAGCATTTTAAAGAATGCAATTAATATTTTATATCGTATATAGACTACCCTTCAATTCCCAAAAGAAATGAATACGCTTTCGCCCTTTGACAAAATCAAGTAAATCAACTGACATAAGGGCCACTTAAAGAACAAATTTATTTATGCAATTGCGTTCAGTAGCTAGCTGAACTAATGCCATATTCAATATTAATAGCCTTGTTGTACTTGTGGAAAAAGTACTACTTCACAAATCGAATACACATGCCTCGCGATTCTTATAATTTTGACATTTTTGAGCCTTATATAGTTTCAAAATAGATCAATCCTCATTTTGCGGGGAAAATATGTTCTTCAAGCGAAGCACGAAAGAGAAATAGCCAGTATTTTTAGTCATTTTTGATTGATCAAAGCACATTTAGAAACTAGCTTTAAAGAAACGGAGTAGTACCATAAGCATGAAAACAAAAAATGTATATCATATAGAATAATTTTTTGTGAGGATTGAGTGATTGAACCTCGGTATGTTTTTAATTGTTTTTTTTTTTTAATTTCCGAAAACTGAGCCTGCATGATTCTTATAAACTGGATTCTTTTAAAAAAAAGTTTGTATTGATTTTTTTGGAGATGTAATTGTCTACGCAAATTTACAAAAACAAATAACCGTAGTTCCGCCGATGCAGTTTGGCAATTTCTGATTGGTAAATTTGGTGAACTAAAAAAAATTATAACTAAATATTTTCTAAACAAAATGTTTTAGATTCTGGTGAAAAACTGCCTTTCCCATATAAGATACTTAAGTAGCTAAGATTTTCATTTTATTCAGGAAAGTTTTTAAAATTAATGATATTGTTTCTCACTTCTTTTACTAAAGTTTTTGGAGCTGACGAGGACAAGAAGTTCGTTTATGCATGCAAAACTTTAGATTTGACCGAAAGAAAGAAAGTTTATGCTGTGGATGAGATTCATGGTATGAGTAATGAAGCGCAATCCCAAACGTGTTGCGGGGGACCGCGAGTGCCAAGGCCATGGAGAGAAAAATCATGTCGTCGTTGTTACCGATTACGTCATAACTATATATTTTTTCAATCTGTCCTCCCACAATCAATGCATGCACGAACGTGCGCTATGAACAGCGACGACCCAGAGGCATTTTTATCCAACACTGTTTATTTACCTAAAATTAATTTCTTATCAAAACTTGTTTCAACTGTGAGTTATCACGCGATAATGGAGGCAGGTCATACAAGTATCCAAGCTATATGGTACTAAAATGCTTATGTTATAATTAATTAATTATAATGGAATACAAAAACAAAAAGATGTGCAGACAATTGCGATAGAAAGAAAATCAAGTCGAATCGCGAATTTAAGTTTTAAGTTTACTGCCTGGGTTATTCAGCTTTTAAAACATATTGAAACTTCCATTTGAACCTATTTTAATATCTTAATTTTGTAAGCATTTGCTGTAATCTTGTATTTTATCTATTTGAGTATAAATGAAAAAAGGGGAAAAAACATAAATTCTTACAATTTGTTTCCATTTTCTTCCTTTCACCATACTGTTCTAATATTTACTACAGCCGGATAAAAGTTTTGCTCTTTAATCGTCAGTTGCCTTAACAAAAATATCGAGAAATATATATCAGTTTTCTGATGCTAAATCTTCTTCGTAAGAACAGCCATTCGAAAGTAATTCTGACTGCACATAAGTCATGGTTGAAATTTTTACGATCAACGCGGTTAGTTATCAGATACGAATTTGAAAATGCTCTTAACTTTTTAATCATTGAATTTAAATTATTATGTGCCATGTCAACTTGCCACCGGCTCGCATGTTTGCCAACCTCTTCCAATGCATGTGTTCTTCTCATCTTTGTAAAATGTGCACCATGTATTACGGTTAAGTTTAGTGTGTAACACAGCTCGGTGCTTTTATTAATTTCAAAAGTTAGCTCTTGAAGTAACTATATTGGGCACTAAAGTATTTAAATTAATGTAATTAAACTATACTACACAGATCACATTGGATCTCATATATTCTTATATGCCGGACTATCCGTATACTTCACACATACAAGGAAAGACTTGACTATTTTTCAGAATTTCGTGCTTTGAATTTTCGTTTGTTTCTTTTAAAATGCTCGCCCCCAACATAACTGCAACACTGAAGTAAATCAAAGTGGGCCGAGGAAATCGCAGCCTTTCCCACCCTAAAGAAGGCTGCCCTCATATGAACAAATGATATTATATAAAGGGGCCTTTAAGTAACGAGAGAACACAACACGGTACCAGAGAAAATATACAAAGGTTGCTTGTGTGAACAAAACGTTTTCTTTCGTTATTCCTTCCTATCCGAGAGGTACAAGGATTTCGCGTTAAAAGGGAACTGTCCTCAAAGCTGTAGAAGAAGATTCTAAAGATTGGAATAATCAAACTCGCAAGTAAGTGTATTGAATATATAAGTTTCCGAACAGTGCATTATATTCGTGTGCCTTTTAATGTTAGCTTGTTATACACACATTTTTATAAGAATCCAGTTTGAAAGAATTATGAGGCTCAGATTTCGGAAATTTTAAGAATCACTCTAGCAATCTGGTTTCACTGCTTCGACTATTCTTTAAGAATTATTTAAGAAATATATAAAGCTCAAAATGTCAAAATTATAAGAATCGCGAAATTGTATGTATGTATACGCGTACTTTTCTGAGAGAGTTTAAATATTTGAAAACTTGTAAACTTCCATTTGTCAACAACTCATGCTTTTCATATTAATAAGAAGAATTTTATATTCTCAAAAACCAATTTCGTGAAGTTTGATAAATTTATCATGTTGTTTTTGTTTTGTTTTAAAATGAGTTGACGAGTCCTTGCACTGTTTTACACCTGCTGATAGTTTATTGTTTTTTAACAAATCAAGCCGTTAGTTTGCCGTATTCTCTTTATGGCACGCAATAGTGATCAAAATATTTTGCGATTTTTCTTTGCTTCATGTAATTCTTGTAATGTAGTTAAAACCATTCGCTATTTTTCATCTAAAATTATGATTATTAATATTTGTCAACTAGATATACTATAAACTCGATGTCACAAAGAATTTCATGTACACTTTCTCCAAAGTTAACGAGCTTACATTGGCGGTAATTTCTGTTTTGAAACTATTACATATCAATGAACGCCTGCCTTAGCTTCTTTTCGCATCATTTTTCCTTCCAAGTGTAAATCAAAGAAGTATACACAAATAAGTCCCAAGTGGCTCGCATATAGCGGATTGGAAATCTAAAGATCAAACCCGCAGACCAGCCAGCCAGTAGAAAAATAAAATGAACCCGCACAATCGCTTTTAATATAGATTATGTATTGCGCATTAAATCTTTCAAATCTGATTTCTTATAGTTCACATCATACTGAAATGAGCGAACGATATGATATAATAATAGTATTCACCACACTGCCAAACGCAAACGTTTCTTCCATGTCATGTTTATATACTCGACTTCTCATTTGTAACATGTGATTTAAACTATAAAGAATCTCTTTTTGTGCAGTCGCCAATCGCGCGCGCGCCTGTAAGCAGTGATAGTAGTGATATATACCGTTTGGCGCGAAATTTTCCCGCCAGTTTTCCCTGTAAGCGCACATGCCCCGGTATTTGGCAGCCTGAACTTCAAACCTATGTTTACGTAAACATCAAATGAATTAAGTAAAACTTTACTCAATAGATTGTGGTAAAGGGCAACTGGAATAGCTATCATAGGTTTTGAACCAGTTCCCATCAGTTGAAAATAAAAGATATAAAAAAATACGTCATAATTTAAATTCTTAAGTGCAACTTCTAAACATTTTTCTCACATTTTAAGTCAACCTGCCGATATTCCTAGTTTATTTATCCTGGGATAATCGTAATCAAAGAATCTATATTGGCATCTGAAGATTGTTTTGTACATGCCAACACATGATTCGCTTATCTCATCAATGCTCTTTCAATGCTCTTTTAACCATATTCTTTAATTGAAAATGACCATGTGATTTACCCTTGATGATTGAGTTTTTGCCTTGGATAACTGCGATGTAGCTTCTTTCATTTTAGACGTCGACAAGTATTACATATATGTGATGCATGTAATGCGGTTTAAACTAGCATAGATTATAGTTTACATAAATAATACTTCTCTCTTTCTCTTTTATAAAATAGATAAAAGCTTTACATATTTGTCAGCTATTTTCCCTATTGTAACTTTAGACTTTTTGTCCTGTAAATAATTGTTTATTTTGATTCATTTTTGCCTTGATTAATTCGATGTCAGCAGAGCCTGGACTATATATATAAATAAAGTAATGAAAGATAATTGCGTTTTCAAAAAATATCAAAAACTGTTACTCCGGCTTAGCGGCTATGATTTTTATACATCCTCATATATAACACAGCTATCTTGAACTGTTCCCCAACTTGAACAAGCTAGGTTATGAAAAGGGTTGATGAAAAACCTATAAATATCTGTATTGAAGTTTTTTAAAAACTCGAGCTTTTATTTTGAATACACCACGCTGTTGCTTTTCAGATTTATATTGTTTGTTTGTGTTAATTTTGCCGTTAGTTTTGGAAATTTTAAAATTTCTATATTATTATAAGTGCAATAGCCTCCTCGCAGACGTTTTTGTGTCAGTGGGAAATGGAAAAGGTTGACACGAAATCGTCTGCATGTGACAAGGCTATACAAGTACAAAGACAATGCGTAACTCATCTCATTATTCTTTATTATATAATTATGAATAATTATAGAATCTTGATTAAAACATTTTCTAATCAAAGCAGTTTTTCCAACGTGTTCGCTTATAAAAAAAGTGTAACACCTTATGTCTTTTGTATGTGTCGAGATGAATAGAAGTTTTTGTTATCTTTTTAAAAAAGATCAAATATTCTTGTCACGTTTTCACACCTCCGCAATCATCTATGTTCATCTATATGATAATAATATTGTTAAACTATGTTGAACTATATAATAATATTGTTAAATAAAACTCTTTAAGTTTAAAATTCAGAACATTCCAAACTCTTGTTTAATATTTTATCAGGAATTCATTTGAGGCTCAAAATGTTCTTATTTTGTAAGTATCTGCCATATATATTTTGAATTGCTGCATGACAATCAAAAATGACGCCATTAGCAAGAGGCAGCGGCTCTTGAATCAGTGCTCTGTCTTTTTTGTGTGTTTTGAGCCACACACTGTATCTTCAGTGGTTTTTCTGTGAAAAGATAGTGCAGTACATTCATGTGAGTGCATGACACGTCAGTTTCAATAGTATATGAATAGCTATTATCATAAGGTCCAAAGTTTTTTTAAAATATTTTTTTCTTAAATGAAAATTTTCATTTCAGCCTGAGATTGTTTCTTTTTAAAATTTAGTCTTTTTCTTCAAGCAGTTTGAGCCACTTTTCTTACTAAGTTTGTTCTTAATAAAAAAATGTTGTAGACTTAAAGTGACAGAAGCGATAAGCCCAAATCCTTCTTTCCATCAATGCTCGATACAAAGTTCTTACTATTCTGAATATAATGCACGAGTTAATCTATCGTCTTAAATGGTCTTGGAGATAAGAATATTTTGTTTTCAAGATAACTTGCATGGCTTATCACACCGAGTCAAACCATATGAAAAATTAAATTCGTTTTGAATTAATGCTTATATTTGTAGTCTATGGGATTTATATTAAACATTATAAAAACATATATAACATATATACTCCACGTTCAAAACTTTTTTTTTTCCAAAAAACAAAAAAAAAACAGTTCCATAAAACATTATTAACCTGATCACTTTTCTTCATATTATCTTTTTAAAAACACTCAGATCCAAAAATGACAGTAAATGGAAAAGTTCCAAAAGTCAATATTTTCCTCCCATAAAGGTGAAAGGGGTGGTGGTTAGCCTTACGTGGCTGTCGTTGGTTTGAACTCTTGAATTATTTTATACGGTACATCTAGCATCTCCTCCTTGGTATATCTTTTGACCTAAATTCAAAGAAATTAAACTGTAAAATACCGACCATTCTTTCTTTGGGCAGAATCATAAAGAACGACCTGAAGTCAGCAATGTAGTGCGCAAGGCCTTCTGGTCACACTTGTAAGTGCAAAAGTCTACCCAGAGTTCCTGCGCGCCTAAAATTCCTAAATTCTTCTTTGCAGTCTGCCTTCTCATTTACAATCCTTTTTATATAAGAAGATTCTTTATAAGAATACTAAGGCTGAAATTGGCCACATTTTAAGAATATTTTAAGAAATAATGCTGGGCTCAGATTTTAAATTTGTTAAGAATATAATTTTGCATTTATTACCTTTAAAGCTCTTCGATACCACAGTCATTTTAAAAACGGAAATTCTATGTCACTGATATTCCCGAAACTAACAATGTTCGTAAAAATATTTTCAAGTCTAAAATCGGCCAAAAAATAAGAATATCCAGCCTCGGTTAGAAAAACAATATTCTTATAAAGAAAAAAAATGTGTACTCCACTTGGTCGCTTAATGCGGCCTCGCTGCGACAGCAGAAATACTGTAGATAAAATGTGTTTCTGCGATGAATTAAAGCATAACAGAAAATCATATCGGAGAATGTGGCCGGCTCCATGGCCAGAAACAAGGTAATGCTGTAGACAGATTAACAAACTAGATACGCTTATGCTAAACATACGCGCATTTCAAAAACTGGCATTAATATATCATGAAAATTGCGCAACAACACGGCAGTAAATATAAGAAAATGCAAATACCATGATGCGTAGAAACCCTTATTTCTTTTAAAATTGACTCCGATGACGCCGTAGACGGCGAAAGCTTAGTGTTTACGATATTATTTTACAGTAGAAACGGCCTCATTTGAGACAACTTTTGATATTTCATAGTTCTATAAAAATGCTACTGTATGACAATTTCCTCAGGTGATAGTTTGCATTTCCTTTGTAGTTTAAATTCATACCTCTTGCACTGTTTATTAATTAAATTAACGAGATGTGTTTATTTCTGAAAAAGAATATCATTTTATTGTTATTTGATTAACATTTTATAAACGGTTGGACAATGGATTTTGATGATATGGCCGTATTTATTTTTCAAAATAGGGCGCGGCGATGTGATAAAGTGCTTGATAACTATTACAAAAGGGTGTTGTTGCAAGACGATTTAAAAAAAATGAACAAAAGGCAAAAAAAATGATCAAATTGATATTGGGATTTTTGAGCAAATATCGAATACTCCCAACAGTAATTACGTTGCGCTTGATAACGTCGCCGGAATTAATTCTCAAATATGTATTTTTCAAAATTTTATCTGTATTTTTTTTTTTTTGGTTTATTACGGCTTGCCTATTTAAGTATTTAATTGCGTGTTTCGCTTTTTAAGAGTTTATTACAACACAATACAATACAATACAATACAATACAATACAATATATACAAGTTCTCCCCTCGGGGCTTTTCAGAACCTGTTTACAAGTATATACAGGGTCAAACAGTTGAGGGTCTTAGATAGTCCGCAACAGCGGCTCACATGTATTGATAACCGTAAGTGCCCTTAGTACTAGTGAAGAAGACAGACCACAACACCGGGATCACTACCCTGCTCTTTACGACAAATGTGTGGGTTTTTTTAAGTCCCTCGATAGAGTGTAGAGAGACTGGACCTACGGTTTAACGTCCTTATCCGAGAAAACGCGAAAGTCTAACCGTTTGCAGATGTTAGAGCAAAGGCAGCACTTTCTCCTCACCTTACCAATTAGGCTAACCAGGCGGCGGATCATCTATTATGATCTAGAAATGTTTTACAGAAAACGCGCATGATCATGATTAATATACTTTTGTTTTTTTCCCAAATATTATTGTTTAGGAGAGTTCATATCGAGTTATCTAAAGGAGAAGTATGGCAATGTTTGGGGACGGGAGTATAACATTTTTAAGAGGCAGTTTTTGGGGACAGGAAAAATTTTTCAAAATTCTTGGAAATTAAAAAGGATGATGAAGGGGGCGGGGGTAGCTTCAGCTTAAACTGCCTATGAAGCGAAACCAGTTTTTACATTTCTAAACAGATTAATTCAAAAGTACTAAGTACGGGAAGTTTCAAAGAAGTTGGATAAAATGCCTCTGAGATATAGCTGCCCAAATTTGCAGGTTTTGCCCTGATGATTGGCTAGCTCATTATGCATTCAAGGTATCAGGTTTCTTGTTTCTGTGACGTAGTTTTGTTCCGAACGCCAATATGTCAAAATGGTCGCATTTTATGTTTTGACCAGCTGTTTTGACGTGGTCAGCAACAGAAGAACAGTGATCAGATTTCATTTCAGATTTTTGGAACTGAGTATTGAATCCAGTACCTTGGATCCGGAGTCCATGCAAGTCATAAAATCCGGACTCCAAGGCTGTCACGGTTCACCTTATGTGGGACCTGCTGTAGATTTCGGATAAATAACAAGTGATCATTTCTACTCCATTGTAGTGAATTGTAGTCTATTGTTCTGTATTGTATTGTACTATATTGTACCGTATCGTACTTTACGGTACTGTA